>JAYMFT010285180.1:0-10435 GCA_038088735.1 Panulirus argus | reverse complement strand
ACACACACACACACACACACACACACACACACACACACACACACACACACACACACACACACACACACTCACAAAGAAATGTGTCGTGGAGAAGATACAGACAACACTCCAGCCAGCCAGCATTTGCAAAGTATAATAGAGCAAGGAATGAGTATACCAGGAAAACAAAGGAAGAACAAAGAAACTTCAAAAAGAGTTTTGTAGACAAGGCAAGAGAAAATCCGAAACTTTTCCATAAATTCATCAGGAGTCACTTATCACTTTAAGAGTAGCTAATCAGGCTAAGGAATTCAGAGCGCAGAATTGCTGAGGATGAAATAAAGATACGTGAGAAGCTGAAAAACAAGTTCAAAAGTGTTTTCACAGTGGAAGGCATCATAGCCCTAACAGCAAGGAGATGGAGTTGGGGGAAGGTTTTAGAAAACATTAACACAGAAAAGACACTAACACCATGTGTGAGGAAGATGTCTGCAGGTACGCTATACGAAATACTGTTCAAGACGGAAAGAGCGAACGTCGTACTTACCTGTAAGAAAGGAGACAGGGCGCAGGCACTGAAATATGACTGGTCTCACTGACAAGTGTTGTCTGCAAGGTTCTGCAAAAGATGATTTGAAAGCGAATGAATGACATTCTACAGAGAATCACCCAAGTGAGAAACAATACAGTTTTTGAGAAAGGAAGATATATGTAACAAACCTATATTTCTATGAAATTGCGATCTTTGTCTTAAGACGAAAGGAAAAGCCGGGTATATTGTTTGTTTCTGGATTGCCAGAGGGCATTTGACACTATACCACATAGGAGTCTGATCATGAAGCTGGATCACCCGGTAAGAGTAAGGGGGAAACTCCTTCGACTGATAGAAGATATCTCAGGAAAAGGGAACAGAGGAAAGAAACATTTCATAGGAGCCTACTCCAAATGGGAGGAGGTCACCAGCGGAGTGACAGAGAGCGCGGTTCTGGGGCCCAGTGTAAATGACATACCTGAATATCTGCAGATGATGCAGAAGTCATGAGGGACCTAAACAGACTCCAAAGTTTGTCCGATTCATGAATGGTGAAATTCAACTCGAGCAAATGTAATGTTATGAGGATAGGACAAAGTGGAAGAATGCCTCAATATGATTATTATAATCTTTCAGGAATTAAGCCCTCAGGATTCTCTGCGTGAGAAGAACTTGGAAGACGACATCATACCAAACCTGTCGCTAGAGTCCCACATTAGGAAAATTTTTAAGAAGACAAACTGTCTGTTGTCAAATATTATTAGCTTTCAAGTATATGGATAATGAAATATTTAGCAAGGTGCCCATATCCCACATAAGGCCAAAATAGAGTTTCCTTCTCATATTTGGTCACAACACCTAAAAAAGCACAAAGAGCTAATGGAGAGGGTCCAAAGAAGGGCAAAAAAGACAGAACCAAAAGTAAGAGAGCTGAATTACAGGGAAAGTCTTGAGGGTTTAGATTTGCCCACCTTGGAAGAGAGAAGAGTGAGACATGACATCACAACCTTTAAGCTTTAAGATAGAATGATGATTGGACAGTGAATAGTGTGTCAAGAACTGTATGAATAGAGCAACCAGAGAACATAGCATGAAATTTAAGCGAGATGTTTGTTAAAACAGAAGTAAAGAAGTAGTTTTACTGTGTGAGTAGTGGATGAATGGAATAGAATGACTTGAGGACATGGTTAATGCAGACAGCATGTATGTATTCAAAAAGCTGTGTGATAGTAAAGAATGTTCAAGAGATGGAGCCCCACGAGTGGAAGACCCCTTCCCGTACAGTGCAAAGACGTGATTACGTAGAGGGAAATAAGAAGCAAAGAGGATTGCAGTTACTCAAACGAGAACCTTGACAGACTCCAGAGTAAACGTTAAGCAGTGAGGATGGGTTAGAGTAAAAGAAAGCTTCGGTATGATTATCAGCAAGCAAGAAATAAGGTGCAGGAGTTTGTGTATAAGAAAAACTAAGAAGTCGACACCGTGTCTAGCCTGTCGCCAGAGTCCCACCTTAGGAGAATACTTCATAGGACCAGATATTATTATTACATTCATGTTCATGGATAAGGAAATACTCAGCAACCTGTTCACATCTTACATAAGGCCATATCTACACATCTTTCATTCATCCCAGACTCATGTATGCCTCTCCTGCCTGGTCCTACTCCTTGTCCACCGGACAACATGAGCTAGTAGCAGAAAAAAGAATTGTTGGATCATCCTAAATCACGCTTACGCCACGTCTCAAAAGGTGATCAACACACTGGTCCTGTAGACTCCCTCAAATCTTCATTTGGAAATTATCCAGTATTTTCAGAAGCTATTTCACCAGTTTCGCCACAGTCACAGCCAACCACCTAAAATCCCTCGTCCTTGAGTTGTAATTTGGCACCGCAACATCTTCTAGCCTATCAGAGCTTGCACAGACCGCTACAAGAACAACCTCATCCCAGCCTGGCAATTTTTGAACAAACCTTTGTGCATCCTCCCGTGTTTTTTTTTTTTTATAGCCCCCTTGTTCATATCATAAGTATATATATATATTGTCAACTTATGGCTACATTTAATTTAGTAAACCATTGATCACATTATTATCATTATCATCATTACTATTATTATCCGAGAGAAGCTGCGTGAGGTAGCATAAACGGAGGGAGAGGAGTGGTAGAGGAATTTTCAGAAAGTTACAGGGGTGAGAGAGAGTATCAGCAAACTTCAGGGAGAATAAGAGAATGTTTTGGTAGGAGCTGAATATTGTGTGGGGGAACAGCAGAACAAATGGGAACATCAGTGAGAGGAGCATATGGAAACATGGTAAAGGTGAAGAACAGGTAAAGAGGAGATGAAATAAGAGAGAGTGGTAGATGTGGGGTGTTTTGGAAGCAGAGGTAAGCGGAGCGAGAGTCATGGCGAAGAGTTCGGTGTAAAGACAATAGTAAAAACCTTGCGAAAGATAAATTGTGGCAAAGCGTCTGGAGTGGATGGAATTGCAGTTAAATTAATCAAAAAGGAGGTGACAGTGCTGTTGATTGGTTAATCAGAATTTTTAGTGTATGTGTGGCTCAAGATAAGGTCACTAAGGACTGGCGGACTGCCTGTAGAGTGTCATCATACAAAGGCAAAGAGGACAAAAGTGAATGCTCGAATTACAGCGGCATGTATTTGAGCATGTCTGATAAGGTGTATGGGAGAGTGCTGATTCAAAAGGTGGTGACATGGACAAGATATCAGACTGAGGAGGAGCAATATAGGTCTAGGAGCGGTAGAGGATGTGTGGGCCAGGTGTCTGCTTCGAGGAATTTGTAGGAAAAATTCTTAGAGAAAGATAGATTTATATGTGGCATTTATGGATCCGGAGGGCGTTACCGGTCTCCAGCTGGTTAGGCCGCGAGTGATAAGTACACTTCTGGCGATGTTGCATCATCGTAGTACAATCTTGTGGAAGAACCCTTCACTCCAAAAGAGTCCTACCTTTTTCTGCTACTGATTGTTGTTTAGCCTTGAAGCTGCAGGAGCCTCTGTAGAAGGGATCTCTACGGTTATATGATAATAATAATACTACTACAATTAATGAAAACGATAATGATGATGATAATAATAATAATAATAATAATAATAATAATAATAATAATAATAATTATGGATCTGATCAGAGCGTATGATAGGGTTTATAAAGATGCTTTTTGGAAGGTGTTACGAGTATATGGTGTGGGAAGAGAGCTATTAAAGGCAGTGAGGAACTTTATCTGGAGAGTTAGGCATGTGTGCGAGTTGGAAAGGAGAAAGGTGAGAGGTTCCAAGTCGAGGTAGGCCTGCATCAGGGATGTGTAATATCAACTTGGTAGTAAATTGCTTTTACGGGTGGGATGGTGAGGGTATGCGAGGTCCTTGGAGAGAGGAGCGGGTCTACAATATGGTGAGTTGGGGTTGAGGAGGCTGGGAGGTGAGTTAGTTGCTGTTTGCAGATGACACGTATCTGGTGGTAGATTCCAGTGAGAAGCTGCAGCAGCTGCTGTCTGGGTCTGGGAGTGTGTGTGAGAAGAGGAAGTTGAGAATAAAACTGAATGAAAATAAGGATAAGAGGTTTAGTAGAGAGGCAAGACAGATTGATATGAGTGTGAGCTTAAATGGAGAGAACGTGGAAGAAGCGCAGTGTTTTAGATACTTGAGAGTGAAGCTGAAGAGAACCACAGGGTGGCCGAAGGGACAAAGGTCGTGGATGCATCGAGAAATATGTGGAAGGAGAGACCACTGCCTGCTGGTGACGGCAAAGGAGGGTGTCTTTGATACGTACTGTCATCCCAGCGCTGCTGCGTGAGTGCGAGTCGTGGGCCCTATACAAAAGAACGGAAGAGGGTGAATGTATTGGAAATCAATTGTTTGAGGACAATACTTGGTGTCAAAAGGGTTGATCGTGTAAGGAAGGATGGTGTAGGAGCGAGGTGTATGACTGAGAGCCGAACAGGGTGTACGGAAATGGTTCAAGCATGTAAAGGCGATTAGTGAGGAGAGACTGATTAAGAGGATATATGTGTCAAAAACTGGGGGTTACACAGGGAAAAGGAAGACCTAGTAGATGAAATGACAGAGTGAAAAAGGCTTCGAATTATTTGAGCCTATATATGTTAGAGGGTAAGAGTTGTGCATGGGATAGAGTTAAATGGAGCGAGGTGGTATACAGGGGGCGACGTGCAGTTAATGGGCTGAACCAGGGCATATAAACTGGTCGGGGAAAACCACGGAGGTCTGTGGGGCTTGGCTGAGGATAGGGGCTCTGGTTTCGGTGCTTCATATGCACATTACAGCGAGAGAGTGGATGTGAACAACTGAAGCCGTTTTTCGTCTGTTTCTGGCTCTTCGCGTCAAAAGGTAAACAAGAATGACAAAAAAAAGATAAATTATTGCTCATTATATATACATATAAACACATTCTCTCTTTTCCTACACACACACACACACACACACACACACGGACCATTAGTCAGCACGGGCTTGCCAGAGGTCAGGCACGTTTGGTTTCGAATCCTTGGCGCAGCAGTCGGCCCACACCCAACCCAAGTGTTCGTCTTCCCCTCGGCGCTGGTCGATCAATGGGTGCCTGGCTGAGGCTGGTGTGTGTGTGTGTGCATGTGGGTACAAATGAGAATAAAGACATAGTGCATATATACAAGGTTAAGAGACGACGCAACACGAGTATACAACTCTCTCCCCGTGACACAATTATTATTTATCACACACCTGACAAAAATCTTAACAGCAAACAAACACGACTCACGTAACATAAGCCCTCAGCTTCCCCCCACCCCAGCCCCCGCGCACCAACTGACCCCCATACTAGTACCCCTCCTCCAGCACCCCAACCCCAACCCCAGCGCCCCCCTCCTCTGACCCTGCTCTCACCAAGGCCAAGCCTGGCCGGGCTGGCGGCCTGGGAGGGGACAAGGCACGTCTTCAAACACCAGCTTCAACTGGGCATATTTACTCCTGGGTCTTGACTGACTTTTGAAGCTCCTGGTGGAGTTGTAAATACATTTTTTATGCCTCCGTTTGTTTTGAATGGAGTGAGTGGACAGAGAGGATGGGCGGCTGGAGCACCCCTAGTGGTAAAGAGGTAGCAGTGATGGCGGTGGTGGTGGAGGACGTGAAGGGAAGTTGACTGTCGATCAACCAAATTCTAGCATAAATCACATTTTCTTCGTGTAGCCTCTTACAATACCACTAATGATTCTCATGTGATACTGGTTTCCTACCTGCCTGTCATATCATTTTCTACCTCCATTCCCAATTCCCTGAAGTGGACCAGGTGCATACAAATTCTGAAAACCCTCATACAAATTCTTAACCCCCGAGCAGTGTGTTGAAAGTGAAACACGAACTTCCACACGCATGAAAATCCTTCTTGCACTTTCAGCTTATACAATAAGTCGATTCATGAGGTGAAGCCAACGTTTCCGCTCACACCTTCTCCACGCACACACTGCTTCCATTGCATCTGATCTCAGATCATTCCTCTGGCACTCCTCGCCGGAAAACTCCCCTGCTCTAATCAGTCTCTCATAGTATCTACCCATCTCTTCCGCGGTCTGCCTCTCCTCCCTGAGCCATTGTTTACTCTGCTGTGCTGTATATCTTCTTTACCAGCTTAGCATCTGTCGGACGCTCTACTTGCCCACACCATCCTACAACTCTTTCGTACATGTACCTGTCTCATGATTTATTCTTCACTCTGTCCATATTCCTAATTCCAGCTATACTGTACAATTTGGTCATCTCTGTTGCTCTATTTTTTCACGTATCCTGACCCATATAAACTTGGGCTTCGAAACCGTTAGCCACAGTTTGCATAAGTACTTAGTTACAAAAATTTTTGCACACTCAATTTATTCATCCTTTCATCCGTCATAGATTTCAGCGCACGTTCTTTTCTTTTCTTTTTTTTTTATGCTGGAGACCCCAATTACGGACAAAAGTCCACATCAAGGCCGGACCTTAACTGAAACATAGTGAAGTTAATGAATGGGAAAATGAAGAGCCAAGTGAGAATATTTACGAATTTTAGAGGAAATGAAAAACCTCTCTTTTAAAATGTGCCAGGTCATAGTTATTGGGAAAGACATGAGAGGGGAGACAGTTATCAAAACGGCCCACCCTTGAGTTGCCGATGGCCACACAGTAATCATGTGACGTAGCAGCTTACCGAATATTTCATGGTCTAGCTAGTGGTGGAGGCACATAAGCAGCCAGCTCTCGGGAGCAAAAACCAAAGTAATACCTATAGAAGAGGGAAAACGATCCAACATTACGACGCAGGGCATGTGGTTCAAGTCCTGAACTTAGCCTAGGAGAGTTTATATGTCGAACCGCTTTCGACTCAGTTCTGTCAAGTAAGAATGAAGAGATACGGCCATCCTAGATGTAAGCAGTACTTCATACAGGGACGAATTAATCCTTTGTATAAACGGAACAACTGTTCGGAAGAAAAGAAATACCGACATCTAAACAGACTCTCAGTTTCTTAGAGGTAGAATTAGCTATTTCTGTAATAAAATGGAGTGGATGTTGCAGTAATACCAAGTATGTTCACTGAGTCAAGAGGTAGAATTACAGAACCGTCAAAGGCGAGAGGAATGTTGTGAGGAATTTTCCATAAAGAAATGGTTAGAAACTGGATCTTAGAAGCATTAAACTTAAGCAGATTTCGTCTGTCCACTGAAATATCCTGTCCAAGTCTGAGTTTGTTGAGGAAGTTATGTCGAGACGAGATGCGGATCGAGTGAGAGAAGGAGCAGAATTGAAGGATGTTGAGTCGTCAGCGTATGAGTGCGTATGATTGATTGTGGTAAGAAAATCGTTGATCAAAAGAAGAAAATAAAGTGTAAGAGACGGAGAAAACCTTGAAGGACACCGCTGTTGATTGAGAAAGGGGAGGAAGGCTGAGCCATCAACAACCACGGATATAGATCGGCCGGAGAGGAAGCACGATATGAGGGAGCAAGTGTGGGAGGGAAGCCAAAAGAAGGGAGCTTAGAGATGAGACCTCGATGCCACACCTTTTTAAAAGCTTTGGAAATGTTAAGGGCAACTACATAGGATTCCCCAGAATATTGCAGGATAATGATCAGGTATTAGCATGATAGGAAAGACTATCACCAGTGAATCTCGCCTTAAGGAAGCCATACTAGTGATCAGAAAAAAGAATGTGAGATTCAAAATGTCAGAGGATATGGAAGGTGAATTGGGATTCAAAGACTTTGGATATGGTAAATGTCCAAGCAACAGGACGACAGTCAGAGGATTTAGAACAGTCACCTTTCATAGGGATAGGATGTATCAATGCATGCTTCTAAGGAGAAGGAAAAGTTCTGGTTTTTAAACAGAAACGGAACAGATGAGCAAGCACATGTGCAAGTTCAGAGGCACATTCTTTAAGTACACGGGGATGGATTCATCAGGATCTTAAGCCTTGCTTGTGTCCATAGAGAGAAACGCTTTTCTGACAGAGGTATAGGATTTGTAAGAGGAGTCATCCAAAGTAGAGTTAGAGGAGAAACGAAAAACAAATAGAGTTGCTTTTATGCGGGAGAGAGAGTTACAGCACCATAAAAACGGAAAACTGAAGGAAAGGTAGAGCGTAAGAAGTTGTTAGCGATGTCCGTTAAAGACCAGGAAGACCTATCAATTTTTTACTCGTATATGACTTTATCCCTGAACTTCAGCTTTCTCACCCCCACTGAACTTTACTGTCACGCATCCAAATTCACCCCACAACTTCCAGATCTTTACTTTGAAGACTAATATCAAACTGCATTTTCTATCCCTTTCAGAAATAAGTCTTAATTTCATTCGCATTCACTTCCAACATCCTCCACGTACATCCATTATCCAAAAGACCCACTGTGCTATATCCAGTTCTTCCTCTGCTTTAGCAAAGAACACAGCATCATCTGCATAAGCCAGCTGTGGCAACTTCCATTCTATTTCTTGCTCATTAAGTAGCACATTCTTGTCACCCTGCCTTCCTATCGTTCCAAGGGATAACAATCTTTAAAAACGTTTTAGAGCTACAGTAAGATTACTCTCCCTAGACGTACTATCATATATCAAACCACACACTCATACTTCCACTTCCACATGTGCTACTTTCATTAGTAGAAGCTATTTCTTTTTTTTTTTTCCATGGACACCATATAGTCATAACTTTCCTATTCACTTCATCATAAACATTTTATAAGTTCATAAATACTGCATGCAAGTTTTTCTTATCTCGGGCTGATCGCGTTAACAGGATTAGTGAAATCCTCGTTAGAGAAGATCAAGGTGGGTTCATCAGATATTTGCATTTACTCGTATTTAAGCAGCAGAGAAATGCAAATATCTGATGAACCCACCTTGATCTTCTCTAACGAGGGTTTCACTAATCCTGTTAACGCGATCAGTCACTATCCTACCATACATCTTGCCAATCATGTTAAGATTTATTCCCTTGAAATTCCTTGTGAAGCTTTCATTCCCTTTCACTTCATGTAGTGGACAGATAAACTGTTCTACTGGTCTTATCACCTGCTATTACGGAAGTATGATATAAAGATATTGCTGGTCTTCAGTGATGTTGCGTCTTTATAAAGTTGCAATAATGGTGTTGGGGACCGTCCTGTCTAGGGAAGTTAATATCATCCGGGAAATATTATCTCAGGGAAAGATTTCCAGGATAGCAACCTAACTTTAGACGAGATCAGTAGCCGTAGCATTTCTGTATTAGATAACTTTGACTTGGGTTAGATTAAGTGACCAGGTGGAAGCAAGTTTTTTTATCAGTTAGACTTGGGCGTTAAATTGTAGGGTCATTTTTCTGTATAAGGTGTTGAATTAACTGAATGGTTAAATAACTGTGAGATCAGAAGAAAAAGAGGGAGTTTGGTGTGGCATCGGGATCTGATATTCGAGCTCCTCTCTTTCGGCTTTCCTTTCTTACTATATCCTCCCTTCCTCTCCTCTCTGCCCAGTCTGTGTCTGAATTTGTTGGTGAAAAAATCCTTCCTTATTTCCCTTAAAACAGCGTTGTCCATCAGGTTTATGTCTGTCATGTCTCCTGTGTTTTCCTTCTTTTATCAACGATTTCCTTTCCCTATAACCAAAAGCACTCCAACCCTAGCGACCCAGCACTGTATCCCGGCACTTCTCTCGTATTTGCTCCGTCTTATCTTGCTTCATCTACGTCACATCTCGTCACAATTGCCTTTATCATCTCAGATTAGTACAAGAGTCTCAGAGAAGCAGACGTAATCTAGTCATTTAATGCAACTACGACTTAGTTTCTTTCCATCTCTCTTTCTATAACGCTTCATAACTTTCCCATCTCCATTCATGTCTCTAATTCCCCGCTCAACACAGTAAAGATGCTTGGTATATATCCTTCTAAACACTTACTCCGATTACATGGGAGTATAACGGAAAAACATGATAACAATGGCCTGGTTGTCTGAGATGAGGAAAATCATACTGACGATGAGTGATATAAAGAATGTGTGGAAAGAGAGAGCATTATCTCGGAGAGTAAAAATGGGGTATGTTTGAAGGAATAGTTGTTCCAACAATATCATGTGGTATCGAGGCATGAGCCATAGATAGAGTTGTACGGAGGAGGGTGGATGTGTTGGAAATGAACTGTTTAAGGACGATATGTGGTGTGAGATGGTTTGATCGAGTAAGTAGTTGTAAAGATAAGAGAGATGTGTTGTAGTAAAAAAGTGTTGTTGAGAGAACAGAAGAGGGTGTGTTGAAATGATCTGGACATATGGAACGAATGAGTGTGGAAAGGTTGACAAAGAGGATAGATATGTCAGAGGTAGAGGGAACAAGGAGAAGCAGGAGACCAAATTGGAGGTGGAAGGATGGAGTGAAAGGGATTTTGAGCGGTCGGGGCCT
>JAYMFT010285179.1:0-23966 GCA_038088735.1 Panulirus argus | reverse complement strand
CTCTCTCTCTCTCTCTCTATATATATATATATATATATATATATATATATATATATATATATATATTTATATATATAAATTTATTTATTTATTTCTATCTATTTTATTATACTTGATCGCTGTTTCCATTTCATTAACCAACCTCTAGGGGTGGATGAACTGCTGGATTGACTTTGGAACGACTGCTGCAACCAGGATTCAAACTTATGCACTCAACCCTGGCCAGTCCATGAATGCGTCATAGTCCGGAACGCTAACCGCTATTTTTATAAAGTGGTTCCCCTGTAAGACCTGTTCTTCTATTCACTCATCCAGATGTCAACGTCAGTACCTCCAGTGCACGAGATCTCCAAGAATCCTTTCTGCAGCATCTGATATATTGTACTCCTGTTTATTAACAGCTATTTACCAACTAATTGATTCATGTAGTGTACTTCTTTTCTTCGTACTTTTTACCATAATATAATAAATATTCACTGTTTTTAATGTGTTTTAAATATGCACACTTGATAGTTATTTAACCCAATATGCCTTCAACGAACTTCCTTCTCCTAGATATTTTCCTTGAATTTAAACATCCTGCATGCTACCTTATCCCCTTGTTTAACAATTATTTCCAAAATGTGGCTCAAAAAAAATCCTATTCTATATTTCATTTTGGGTTTTGGAAATGTATGCACATGAGCAAAGTAAAAAAATGTTTTGCTATACATGTCAAAATTAAAGAAATTATCACATATTTAATTATACTGTAATTACATTAGGTAGGAGCCTCTGCAAACACTGCTCTAGGCTGGCCCTCTGCCAGTGGCCTGTTTAGGATGAGGCACGAAAAGCTAAGAAGTGGCACAGGAGTTCACTAGTTATGGAAACTCTGTTGCCATGGCCATCCCTTTGAGGGAGTCCCAGAAGGGAACAGGTATCAGAGATAGATATATAGGCTGTAATTACCATCCTATGATATCTCAGGGATTAGAAAAATTGTAGGTTTCAAAAGGTGAAAATGCTTTTCTCTCAAGCAGTGTCCTGTAAGCAATAAGGTACTCCTTGTGAAATATTCATGTTCAAATCATATAGTGAGGAAGCTCCCTGCCCTCATCCTTTTCAGTCAGAACTCCATTCACCTAAGTGTTTTGTTCAAACTAAATGTGCCCACTCTCTGCCAGTGAGAGACCAGTCATTTTCACTGAACTAATTATAACCCTCACAATCTACAGGCTAACACCAACCTAAGTCAGTCACCAAAGGTACAAAGAAAACATTTTTGGAAAAAAAAGACATGAAGGACAGGATAGCAGGAAAACTGCCTGAGAGAGAAAGGGTTTTTAAACTTTTAAAACCTACATTTCTCTCCTCAGCTGTCTCATGAACAATGACAGCATACCCATATAAAGGAGGAGGGTTAAAGAAAAAGCTTTTCAAGAGATTAAAACAGAAAACAGAAACATAGTGAATTGGAGTACTGGAAACCATTTCTCTCGGATGAGGAATCCCTAGAGCCACACGGGGAAGATCCACCATGTCTGCACTATACTCTCATTCTATGAAAGTGGAAGAAGAATGCTAAAGGCTCCTCTTTATTTCCTCTAACAAAAGATTCTTGAGCAAAGTCAAGGCAAAGGCCACCTTCCTTACATCATGTGCTCAGCATAAAGCCTAGTATAAGCCAGCAAAATGAGTTTCTTGATCATCATGGATATATTTCTTATCAAAAGGGGTTTAGATGTTCCAAGGTGCTCAAACAAATGATTCCCTCAATAATCTCTGGTGAAGTCCATCAAATAATTGAAGAGATTTCACTGGCTTAAGGCATGATGCTGTCTCGATGAAATTTACCAAGAGTGAATGATAATGGAACTATATCTAAACTGAATGGTTTTATTCTAGGCCAAATAACTGGAGTTTGGGTTTATCTAGACCCATAAGAGTTTGTCATGAACGACAAGAAGATTCTTGTGTTGAGATGTAGCATGTAGTTCACTAACTTCCCTACCAGAACTTACAGGTTTAAAGAAAAAGTTTTCTCCTGAAGACATCGGAAGCTAACTTGCCAGAAAAACTATTAGACTGTAACAGATCTAAGACTTAGAAAGATCCCACTAAATCTGAAGGCAAGAGGTAACTAGTCTCTTCAAAAAGAAAGACCAGAGGAGTTTATCCCAGACTTAGTTTGTCAGTGTATTACATCACAAAGAAAAGAATTCTTATCAGGCACCCTTATAAGATGCAGTAGTGTTGCTAGCCATGTACTTGTCCTGAAACAAGCTAGAAAAAATTCTGCATTAAACATAAGGCTTCCATAACTTTCCAGTCATTAGAATCTTCAAGGAAGGTCTGAAAAGATTTCCTTATAAGATTGGTACTGTCTTTGAATAGAAGGTTAAATGTTATGTAAAATGTCATCTGTTAAGCATTCTCTAAACTTACAATTTGTACAAGAGTTTGAAAAAATCCATAAGTGTAAATTCCAGCACACAGGACTGTGAGGTCACTGTCATATAACAAGGATGAGATGGTCTAGAAGAACCAGGTGGACTCTCTTGTTTCTGAAGGATCCTCTAGCACCAAGGTTGCTCGTCCCACTTGGGGGGGTAACATCACTAAACCTGAAAACCAGTTAGTCTGAGAAGGACTAGAGCCAAAAGATGAAGTGGGGGAAGGCGATAACTCTGATTCCATTGATTTCAACTGAGGGAAAGGGCATTTGTTTCCAATGTCCATAAGTCCACAATTGGAGAAACATAAATCAGGAATAAAGCTCTTCTAGTGGCAAAAAGATCCATTTGAGGTGCCACTTCTAGGACAGGATCCACTAAAGGGCTTGATCTCGAGAGGGCATTTGTCCAAACACTGCGCATTCCACTTAAACAAGAGGCTTTGTGAAACAGGTTTTTGGACATAGCAAGGCACAGAATCTCTTTGGTTAACTAACATAGGTAGGGATTTGCAAGAGACACTATTCCTAAGACACTGGACAGCCATAGTATTGTCTACCAGGAATTGAATTTGGCATCTGGGTTTCAAGACATTTTACATGATGAAAAACCATAGGACCAGGGGCTCATTTATGTTCATATGATGGGATTTCTGTATTCCTACCCAAAAGCCTGCAGCTACAAGATCCTCCAATGAATGGGAGCCCCATCCCAGATTCAAAGCATCACTCAAACCCTGAGAGAAATCCCAGGAGGACTCAAGAGCCATGGTCTTTTGGAAGTTCTTGATATTTGTCCACAAAACCTTAAGAATTCAAGAAGCTCCCAGGAAGGAGTGTTTTTGGAGATCTCTGCTTGCTGCAAGAGAAAAACATTTACCTAAACAGAAACTTTTGTGGCCTGCAGCCATACTATGTCATTGTACTGGGCTGCAAAACTGAACTGTCTATGAATCCACTATAGGTGATGTCATGGCACCAAGGTCTAGGACTGTACAGCAGTCACAGTATCTGCATAATCCTGAGCTTTGGCCTCAAAAAGACAATGAGAGCCTTCCTGAAAATGCCACTCAATTACTGACCATGTAAAAATCTGGCTGGGAACTAAACGGGATTTATCTTCCTTGATGACTAAATCTGCCTTTTAAAATGTCTCCATGACTCAAAGCTATTGTCTGGCATAATCCCATTTTGAAGTTGACATCCCCACAAAATTGCCAAAATAAGCCCAAACTTTGGGGATGAATTTTTGGAAGTAGGGCTAAGAATACTCTGTGTGTAACTCAGGTAGCCATGTAAAAACAAAAAGGCTCTACAGTATCTTGAACTGCTATGTCTGTGGCCCAATCTTGAATGCCAAAAACCTCATCCTGGAATATTGGAATGTGCCAATAAGCTTGCTTAAATCTAAACTGACTGTCCAGTAATGTAGCTGTAAGGACTGGCAGACACTTTGTAACACAGTCATCTTGAACTTCTAGTTCAGAATAAGGCCTTTAAGAAAATAGATTATAATATCATTCTTTCCCTTTTTGACTGGAAAGAGATTGTCAAAAAAATTGATCCCACTGCAAGTTCCTTGACCTTTTTATATAACAATTTTCAGTTTATTTCTGTAAAATTAGAGTTTGGGTTGTTTAAAAGATTTCCTTGATAGGCTGGCTGAGATTTTCAATGCCATCCAAGATCTGTTCTTAATATTAGATATGCCCATTTGTAGAGCTTTCAAACTCTTTAAAAGTATTGAGACAACCCCAGCTGGTTAACAGCTGTTGTGTGGTAAATTCACTTGAAGCTCTAATACGATGGCCCTAAGAAAGGATGCTTTGAAGGGGTAGCACTGCCTCTGGCAGACTGAAGTTTAGATGAAATAAAGGTTTTCATTTTTAAGAAAGAATGAAAGTAGCAACAAAGTTGTCTTGGATAATTCATCTTAAGTTTAGAAATAACAGAATTCATTTATTCCTCAAACTAGGTTAAGATGAGACAGGATTACTGAAAAAAGCTTTCTTAACACTGACAATTGTAGATCTAACTCTTAAGAGCTCTCTGGCTGATCTCATTGGGAAAAAGGGAGTCACAGAATGGTGACAACTGTAATAACTCCAACCACTAGCTCTTACCAGGAAAGTCCGCAGCCTGTTGTCTGCACTGCTACTGAGATAACAAGGACTGAATTCTCTCCAAAGAACTTCTCACTCTAAAATTATCCATATGTCCTTGCTACTGGAAGTAGCACAGTTTCTAGATGGAGGAGCCTCTGCAAAGGCATCCTGGGTAACACCAGCACTTTTTCAAAGTAGGAGCCCTTAGGTTGATAATAGATAAATAAATCGATACCAAAAATTTCTGATTCCCATGAGGACTTATTTGTCAGAAAACATGTTATTCCTCTAGAGAGATGGCTGTGGAGGAGATAAATCCAAAGCAAGCAAAACCATTCTTCCTATTAAGTAATATACAGCACATAAGAGACTTCAGGCAGTAAATGATCTCTGTAGTAAAGAAGCAAGACATTATTAAAATTTAAGAACTAGGGAGGCTCAGCTCCTTCCAAGCTGAACTGAACACTAAAATTTATTTTTCTAAACCTGATTCATCTTAAGAAGCCCTAGAATTGAACTCCTCTATGGAAAGAGATAGAGCTAGGACCCATAGTCAATCAGTACCTGCCAGGGACATGATCCATAGGAAGGTGCTCCGACACTTCCTCAGAAGAGAAACAAGTAGAATATGACATACTGGCAGAGTTCAGAGACTGTGAGGCATGATTCCAAGATGCTTTACGAAATTTAAGGTGAGTTGGGTTCTACAGGACAGTCTTATCATTGGTAGATAATTTGAAAGAGCCTTTATCTTTAGAAAAAGGAGAGCCTGCCTGAGAAGAATCACAGTCAACACATAAGGAGGCAGAGTCAGCCTGGAGACAGACTGTAATAGGTTCTGAATAATTCAACATTTGCAAGGAGAGAGATGGTTCAGGAACCTCCACAAAAGTGATACACCTGAAGGACTACTCTCATGGTCCTCCATCAAACAATGGTCAGTCCAAGAGGGTTTTGTATGTGTTTTAGTACAAAGTACTAAACAGCACCGGAGTAAGTCCGACTTGTCAATTGAGTCGCTACTGCACACATTTTATCGTTTGCTTTATTTACACCTAAAAATTCATTACTGATAATTATTATGTTCTATATAGTAATTATCTTCTCATTATAATCACTGTGATGTATTGATAATATTTTCATAAAACCGAAACTAGTTTGTAAAATTACCATCTAAAGAAGTCAGACACACTATTGTCAAACCTAGGCAAGCATTGGTCAAAAAGCCTCCACTTTTGTTAGAAAACCTTCACTTGCTTCATTTGGTCAACTTTCAGTGCTGAAAGAGTCAGATGCCCATAAATTCACTTCCCACATGATATAAAGACTGGTCATCACTGTCAAGTAATTTAGGATCATCTGCCTGGTCTTCTACATCTAACAGAAAGCCACTCAATATCCTCCCAAGAAAACTCACAAAAATGTACTGTAATTAATTGACTACGGGCAGGGATTGTCATGCACTGCTACCTCAGCCGCCATCTGCGCTTGGCACATGGCCTTGAATAAAGGTACAAAATTCAGTGCATCAATATCCACATAAAGGTGTTGCTCAGCTTGCATAAATATCTTTCTAGAGATATTAAGGGGTTAAGGAGACATTTCTCTCAAGTTTTACATTTACTCCCCTATCCTCTTTTTGACAGTGGAACAATTACTTTGTCCAATCATCAGATATTTAACTACTTTTCTGTGTTTCTATTAACACTTTCTAAATCCACTTTTCAGAAATTTCACCACCCTTCTTAGCCATCTCACTCATCACTCCATCTATACCCCTAATTACTCCATTCTGTAAGATCTTACTTGTACTTCATACTTCTTCCTTTGTATTAGATTCCTCTTCCCAATACCTGTTTCTCTCTATGTTATCTTTATCCTACTGTAACAAGAGATATATCTCTGTATTCATTATATGCATTCTATTCTTTAAAATAATCTCTCTTTTACAAGCTTAATGCTTTTTCACTTTTATTCACCCAGAATTGTTCAATGAACTTTCACTCATTATATTTTTTAAGTTGAAAAGTGCAGTCACGGGAAAAGGTCCACTCTAAGGTTAGACATTAAATTATATATGAAAAGGGTTAAAGAGGGACGAAATGAGAAGAAAAACATATTAAGAGGTTTGAAGGGAAAACTTGCATTTTAAAAAGTGAGTGGTCATAAATGTGAGGAAAGACATGAGGGGATAAAAAATTCCAAAGTTTTTTGGTGTAAGAACATATATATTACAGCAGCCCCCACATAAGTGGCCACTGGCCACACAGTAATCGTGCAATGCAGTAACTTGCCGTGTGTTACATGGTCTAGCAGATGGTGGAGCTATGAAGGTAGTTATCTCATGGAAGCAGAAATCAAAGTAATAGTTACAGAGGAGGGAGGCAAACCAACAGTGCAGTGCAGGGCATTAGTGTCAAGTGCTTCGGATAGACTGGGAAAGCTGATAAGTTGGAATGCATACGACTTGGTTTTGTTTATTAAGCGTATAGGGGTAAAACCTCCCCTGAAGTGAAAGCAGTACTTCAAAAAAGGATTGGTCAGTCCTTTGAATAATCAGAGCTACTGTTCAGGAAAAAAGAATCAAGACATCTGAACAGGACCCCCAGCTTCTTTGATGAAGACTTAGCTATCCAGGATAATGTAGGGTTTCCAAGAAGGGCTGGATGTTATGGTGATACTGAATGTTCATTTCAAGGTGGAATTGTTGATATATCAAATGAGATGATAAGAAAATTGCAAGTGATTCTAGAAGGAGAAATGGGCTGAAACTGGGATTCAAAGGAATTAAACTTACCAGGTTGCATTTGCCCCACTGGAAATCCTGTCTAAACCTTAGTTTGTCTTGAGAGTTGTGGTGCAACAAGATGGAGATCAAGCAAGATAGGATGAAACAGATTTGAGAGAAGTGGAAGAAGACAAGTGTTGAGTTTTCAAAATATAAGTGCAAGTTAATTAACTGTTAAAGGAAGAAAATTGTTAATGAAATTGAAGAAGAGTGTAAGAGGAAAAAGGGTGAGGGAGGAAAGCTGAAAGAGGGGAAGCTTGGAGATAAGACCCTAATACTGCACCTACTTAAAACTTTTGATATGATGAGGACTGCAACAAAGCATTCAATAAAGTCTCTCACAGATGATGTCCAGACATTTGCAAGACAGTGCAACCTTACTGATGATCAGAGAGAAAGATGAGAGATTTAAGATATTACAAAAATGGGAGTTAAGGAGAGATTCCACCTCCATTGCAGCTTCCTATAATGCACTATTAATGGTACGACTCCTCTAAAATCTTTTATCATTTTTCTTAGAAAAAATATCTTTTTGCATGTGTCCTGATATCAATTAATATTATAAAAATATTTGTCATCAATGTGTGAAATTCATTTAATAACCACTCCTGAATAGTACATTACATAACATTGAGTGACTTAAGTGCTATGCATATAAATCTTATGTAGTGAGTCCACCCATATATACTCTCTCATCCCTTGCCATGAACTCCACGTAATTCAATTTGAAAGCTGTACCTCTTCCTTTGATGCAACTATTTGTACAAAATCTGGGTCCAGATAATGTTTTTCTTTTGGCTTCTGTATACTATGTTTCTTTTCTTGTACTGAACCCTTCTCCTCAGGTGCAAATACTGACGAGTTATCAGCAGGACTATCAGAAGGCTCTTCACAGTGGGAGTCAAAGTCAAATTCTTTTTTAATCTTCTTGGCAGCTGGTTCATCATTTGTACTTTTACCCTCATCAGTGACAGCTCCTGAAATCAAATTTTTATCCATGAAAATATTATAATCAGTTTCACATTCATTACCACCTAAGGTATATGATAAAAAGCATTCTTGCAAAATCATTTGATACGGTTAAAATAGATGGGGTGGTCCTCTGAATATTGCTGTCATAATGATATTCAACCTTGAGTTGTTTTTATGTCCTAATTTTAATCACATAAAACCCAAAAAGCCCTGTATAGGTTTTACCTAAACATCTCAAAAAATTTAAGCCTTTCATTGCTCCATCCACCAAATGACACAGTGCAGATAGGCTTCATATGTCACAGGATTTTTTTTCCCCTTGTAGTGTGATATTTGCACATAGCGCTGAAAATTGATGTACAGTGGAAGGATTATTAAAGCCAAGGAATCAAGACTTTTTAAAGTTCTATTCAAAAGAGGTATGTGCCCATTCATAGCCAGGTACATTTATATCATATCAACATTTGTAAAATTATTATAAAATGGAAAAATGAAATGTCTGACTAATTCTCACTTGTTAATGGTACAGTACCAAAAAAATTGTTTTGACCCTTATTCATTAGGTAATCTTCCTATATCCTTTGCTAGAAGAGGTAAGATCTTGTACAGTTCAGTGCACTTTAAGAACCAACATTGTTAGTGCCTTTGGTCATACTGATGATGATCTGTTGGCATTTACTGTGATGGCTTTGAAAAGATGTAATTTTGTGAAATATATATTATCACATATGTCACGTAAAATCTCATATTCAACCACAGTAAATGGGCTGTGATGAAGTAGAACCCTGATGCTACTTCTGTGAAATTTGAATCTAGAGGATGGCAATTCCTGTGAAATAGTCATAGAAATGTTAAGCCTATTTTTTGTTAACCAGAGGTCCATTTGCTAACTCTTCTGATTCCAAAAGGAACATCTGAGTAAGAGCCAGTGTTATCAATAGTGACTGTGGACATCTCGGTACCTGTTCTAGAACCAATCCGTTCTAAATTCAATGTAAAGGGCTCTTTACCTTTGTGGTTTGGAACCTCAGTAATATGGTAGGAGCTTTGCTAAGCAAAGTTGTAAAAGGCAGAAGAGTGCTTGCTGTGTTCTTAATATGAGATTCTGCACCAATAAGTTACCTCATCCCTGACTTAAGATCCACCACCCTTATGGAAGCTATAGTTATAACCAACTGATCTTGTTACATTGCAAAGAAAACCATTATCCTGCCTCAAATAATAGATAAATTTTTTGTATTCTCTTACAAACAACACTTCATTGTTTCCTAGTGATATAGTAGGAGCTTTGCTAAGCATAGTCATAAAAGGCAAAAGAGTGCTTGCTGTGTTCTTATGAGATTCTGCACCAATAAGTGACCTCATCCATGACTTAAGATCCACTACCCTTATGGAAGCTGTAGTGTATAACCAACTGATCTTGTTCCATTGCAAAGAAATCCATTATCTTACCTCAAGTAATAGATAAATTCTTCATATTCTCTTACAAATAATACTTCAGTCTTTTATAGAAATGTAATGATGGTACAACAAATATTTTATTAGACTTTAATTGAGTATCATGCAATGCCACTTTCCTTAATTCACAAAAAACCTTGGGTGCAGTGAGAAGTGTGTGGAAAAATAGGTTACTGATTGTGAGGGCTAAGATGGGTATGTTTGATGGTATAATAATCCTGACAGTGCTCTATGGATGTGAGTTATCAGCCCAAAAACCAGTAGTGCAGGAAATGGCGGATGTATTGGGAATGAAATGCCCGAGGGCAATAAGTGATGTAAGGGGTGATTGAGTAAGCAATGACCTTTTTAGAAAGAAATGTGCTGAGTAGTAAGTAGAGTATGTTTCAGAGCTGAGCAGGGTTTTGCTGAAATGGTTTGAAAACATATGGAGAGGAGGAGTAAGAAGACTGACTTGGAGAATATATTCATCAGAAGTGGAGGCGAAAACTAAAGTTAAGATGGAAGGATAAATGAAAGATGCTTTAAGTTAACAGGGCCTGAACATACAGAATGAAATAAATGGTGCACAAAAATAGAGAACTAGAGTTCCTGGTACACATGGGAGCTGGGGTCTCACAATGGGCTGAGCCAAGGGCATTTAAAATTGTTAGAGGAAACCTTAGAAAGGTTTGTTGGGGTTGGCTGTGGATGTGTGTGTCTAGTTTTAGCGCACTGTACTTGACAACTAGAGCATGGTTGTGAGCAAATGAGAGTCATCTTTCCAGTAGTACCTCGCTAATGTAAAAGCAGACAAACAAGCATGGAAAAATTTTGGAAAATTACTCTCGTGAAGGAACAACTATTGCAGACTGTTGGCTTATTACACAGCACCCCTAAATCTTAATGAAATCAAGTCTGTCACCATCATTTACTGAGTGATGAATTCTAGCCAGAAAGCCTGTTATTGGTGCATAATATCTTATGTCTTTCACTTAGAAGAACCTGTAACTCTTTTTACAGATACAGTGCTTCCCTTAGCCTTTTACTTTCTTGTCTGTGAGTTCTTTGCTTTAGACTTAAGTATTGTGAGAAACCATATTTTTTTGCTTATAATATCTGAATATACAACTGTAGGGGATCTGAATTCAGCTGTTTCTTGTCCTGTCAACTCTAAGGTATTGTGTAGGTTTATGAAATAAAAAATGTGGTGACATTATGAATTTATTAATTTATAACAAAGCACATCATTCAACATGTTTCAAAGCCAATACATATATCAATGTTTCTGAAGTGCATGATTGCATATCTCATCTACAGTTATTACCAATAACAACTTTTACAGGGATTTTTTTTACCCGTACTTATAAATCATCCTTCAGTACTACATTCTATCTAGTTTCATACTACTGAAAAAATTTGTTTGCAAAGTTGCTGCATATGAGGGCTGATGAAAATGCACTTCCTTATTTAAACTTACTCATCATAAAAACACTGAATTCATACAAACATCTTTAAAAATATCATGCAGTTATCACATTGTTAATATTTTCTATACTTTGGTTAATACTGTCAGCAGGTGACAAGTTAAGTCTATATGTTTCAATAATTTTACAAGGACTAATACCCAGATTCAGATTCTGCTATCTGATCAGGCTGTTATGTATTGGCCAAGGGAGTGAAGTGGCATTTTTCTGGTCTTAGGTTATTATAATTAGTCTAGAAAAGTAAAGAACCAGCTTTCAGCATTATTTAATGAATGAACTCCATCTTGTGAATTACTTCAATCCTATGGATGCACTTGATGCCTCTGGTTGACTCAGGCTTTATAACAATGATGTGATAGTCAAATGCAGGCTGTTGCCATCAAAAAAAATTTCCCCTTACTCCACCCATCTTCCATTTTCTTAAAATCATGCATTGTATACTAGAACCCAATAGGTACTGCCATCACCAGACTCCCATGGTAAACAAAGACAAAGACATGGTAATCACCTGTTACCCACATGATCACCATGCAGACAAAGTTGAGGGTCTATATATCTTTGTTCTTCATTTTGAACACCATATAGGTAAGTTATGGATATCATAACATCATGTTTTGTTTTGTGAATATTCATGGTATATAATTTTGCTCCATAGGAGAAAATATTTTGATGCTTCTATTCAAAAGTTTTCTACAATTCTTTCCAGGACATCATGAATGGGAAGAGGTAGAGAATGCTGACACCAGAGGAGATTCAGCTGGAACTGAAGTTGATGGCCTCAGACTAAGAGGTATTCCATGGTTTTAATAGCAAGGAACATCCCCAGTTATGACCCTGATTGTAGCTTTTACTTTTCTCACTTGGATTAAAATGTCCTACATAAGATTGAGATGTTTTATTCATACCTTTAAAAGAAAAAATCAAATACAAAACAAATGAGTTTGCGGTGGTAAAATGTATTAGTAAGATAATGTAAAATTCTTTTTCATTGTCTAATATCCTTTCTAAGGAAATGAGTGCCAGGCATAGAAACCTTGAATCTTTTGTGTTGAAAAAGTTAAATAAAAGTTCATAACAGCATTTTCATTTTTTGAAGGCAAAACTGCATCAATAGGATATGCCTGTGAAATCATATTGAGCATCCAGTGGGTTATGACAAACTAATGCCCTCAACTGGATAAGCATACCACACTAAGTGGTTCACCAGTGATTTTTCAGGAAGCTGATGACATCAAACAATTTTAAAAGAGTTATGAACACAAGACACTCTAGTACTTGCATGATAACTATTTGCAGAATGTGTTTAAATATACCTGTTGTAATAAAAGAAGCACCACAGTGCAGTGGTCATGCTGCAGTATCATTAAAGAGTTCTAGATACGATATTTTCTGTAAGATGTGAGCTGGTCCAGTCACTTTCAACATATCAAAGACATTGAACTAAGCTCACCACTCGGAAAGGGGGAGGATTATGCATTGTGTTAGGAGGGTTAGATGGGTATAGTAGTCCCTGCTGTGTTGTATGAGAGCAAGTCTTGAACTATTCATGCAAAACAACAGAAGAGGAAGGACATAAAAGAAATGAAATCCTGAGACTATGTGCTGTGTCAGAAGGGTTGACTTTGTAATAGAGAGGTGTGGTAGTGAGCAAAGTAAAACTGAGAGAGCTGAACAGGATGTGCCAAAATGGTCTAGAAAGGATTAGCTGTGAAAGACTGACTAAGAGAATATACATGTTAGAAGGGAGGAAACCTTGCAATCCCTTCTGTATCCCCATTGCTCTGACTTCTGCTATCTCCAGAGCCTTTTAAACTCTCACTAATTTTTTTTCTTAAACCCTTAGAATCTCATTTCCTTCTTTCTGATCATCAGTATGGATTTTGCAGTCCTATATCAACTTAGAATCTCATTTCCTTCTTTCTGATCATCAGTATGGATTTTGCAGTCCTATATCAACTGGTGATCTTCTCCCCAGTGAGATTTGCCTCTGGTCTTCCTGTCTCAGGGATATAAGTAAAACTTTTTTTCTAGATCTTTTTACCTCCACAGCATCTGACAGGGTGAGGCATATAAGTCTTTGCTCTCTCAGTTCTTGGATTTTCTTCTCCCTAATCCCTAATGCATAGATTCTTCTCTAGTCATTCCACTA
This sequence comes from Panulirus argus, assembly GCA_038088735.1. Taxonomy (NCBI): domain Eukaryota; kingdom Metazoa; phylum Arthropoda; class Malacostraca; order Decapoda; family Palinuridae; genus Panulirus; species Panulirus argus. The sequence goes on along the minus strand of JAYMFT010285179.1, from coordinate 10,594 downwards.
TAGCAAGTGTTAATGGAATGACTTCTCCTCTTATGCTATCAGCAGTGATTTTCCTCAGGATTCTGTCCTATCACCTACTCTCTTTCTTCTCTCAGTAAATGATCTCTTTTCTACTTTTGATCCTATTCTCTCCAATGCTGATGATTCTACTTTACATACCTCATCTCACTTTTCCTTCTTTCCTACTTCAAAAACTTGTTCTTTTTCTTTTACTGAACATATTTTCCAACTCAGTACAGACATGTACAACATCTAAAAATGGTGAAGAAGTAATTTAGTTAAATTTAATAATCCTGAAGTGCAATTTCCCTTATATCTCAGTCTCAGAGGCATTCGTTTCCCTCCGATCACTTACAAAACACCACAACGCAACCCTGTGGGAACATAAACATGTTGGGCAAAACTACGTAACCATACTTCCACTTTATGCTGGAAATACCACATAATTAACACCACAAAAAGTCTGCTTCCCAAAAACTAGAGATGTAGTGTACTTGCCTTTATTTTTCTTGTTAGCAGCTATTTCACATCTACTGGGGTTTCATGTGATAAGATGGATTACTGCTCACACACCTGGGGTGGTTCTCCCTCCACCTCTTTATAAACCAGTGGAATTAAAAGCCTTATGTCTCATTAATTCTCCTGACTTCATCTCTCTTCAACAATCCCTTTCTCTACACTATGATGTTGCTTTTCTCGCTTTTTTCAATAGTTCTTCACATCATCTCTCTTCAACCATCCTTTTCTCTACACCGTGATAATGCTATTCTCACTTTTTCAGCTGGTATTATTTTGGTCACTGTTTCTGTGAGTTGTCTGCATGTGTCCCTGTTCTTAAAACTCAGTCAAAAGGCATGTGTCTGGCTGCTGCTTCCCACAGTTTTTACATGGAGACCAGCAATTCAAGAACTAACCATCATGATACAGTAACTCCCTCTTCCCTTAGACAATTATGTTCTGGAATTTTCTTCCTCATTTTGTCTTTCCTTCTTTGTATAACCTTTCTGCTTTTAAGAGTGAGGTCTACAAACACCTGCAAGGCTCTGATTATGTTCTACTCTCTTTTCCTCTCACTTTTTTTCTTTCACCTTATATGGCCTTTGACTGAGGGTATGTTTTGTCCATGTCATATTGGTCAATATAAAAGAAAAAAAAAAAATGGAATCAAGTGGGAGTACCTACCTACAAGTACCTAAAACAAGATTTTACCTTGATTGCAAAGCTGGTGCACAATACTCATCATATATCTTACTTGCTGAATACAGTAATACTATACTTCTAAGCGACTGTGCACCTCCCATAACTGTCAATCCAAAGTTCATTAGAGATTAACATCAGCCATGCTTCTCGTCATCTTTTCAGTGTTTCTCTTGCCACCTCAAGAATGTTTCGTAATTCTCCTGGTACTGCTTTTAAGTAGGACATGTAAATTTTTGCTTTAGGAATCACCCCCAACTTAATTATTCTGTATCTTCCTTGCCAAGATGCTTTCAGGTTTGAGGTGTTACTCTCTGTGTCTTTCATCAGCTGCCATGCATATAGAATCTTGTACCTTTAACTTTTTTTCTAGACTGCAGAGTTCAGGTTCTTTCAGTCTCTTGTGAAAATGCATATGCTCCGGACCATCAATTTTCCTTGAGAAGTGTTTCTGTTTCTATTCCAGCTTGTTAATTTCCATCTGTCTAACTGTTGACCACACAACACAAAAGTATTTTCCTTCTTATATATACAATGAAGTGTAACTGAACTCTGCTTGATTGTGGTTACAATGCAACTGAAAAGTCACCATCAGCAAGGTTGTACCATTAAAGTGCAATCTCGTCAAAAAACCTCTCATTCAAAAGAAGTCTGTACTTTCCCTGCTAATGGTTGCATATAGTCTTGAATCTACAGAAGGCCCTAAAAAGGGGGTCCTTGGATTATACAATATTAACATATATGTGTTAAACATTTTCATCGTTTGCTTTTTGTCTCATGAAAATCCTCATATCCTCACTAAAGTACCACTTATCATTTGACTTGAAGACACTGTCTTACCAATGTGATCACTGAATTCAATGCTTTTTCAAGTGACTCTGCACACATCTTCAACACATACACAGATATTTTATCAAGACTATGAGCCCTATATGGGTCAGGGCCCTTTAGTATTCTGTTTATGTCTTTTCTAGATGTTTCAATGCACTCTAGGACCTGTATCTTTTACTGTAACAACAGTAAATTCTGTCCACAAACATACAATCTCTCCTTGTCACATGTAACATTTTATAACACTTAACTCACACATCTCATTCTTCACAACTCTACATTTTCCTGCGGTCAGCGCTTTGTATTAGCCCTGCTTTTTGGCAAAATGGTAGGAGCAATGAGAGAAGTAATAGAATGAAATGTTAGGTAAAAGTAGCAGGTAGGAGAATTAGCTGGGAACATTAGGTAGAGGTAGTAGTTTGGAACATTAGTCAGGAAAATCAATAGAAGTAGTAGGTAGGAACATTAGGTAGCAGCCTCTAAAAACACTGCACTTAAGTTGCCTCCTGCCATTGGCCTGTTAAGGGTAGGTACTAAAGGCTAAGAAGTGGCACTGGAGTTCAGTAGTTATGGAGACTCTTTAACCTTGGCCACCCCCTTGAGTGGTTAAATATACAGACAGTTTTTAACTTGTTATTCAGTTCATTGCATATCTTTACATTCTATACAGCACTTTCCTCTGAATTCCTTAGCCTTATTACTTTTTCTTTAACTGACAATTTACTCCTGGTATTTAGATTGTCTCCTGCCATGCCACAATATTCTTTTCAAAATTTCATTGTTTCTTATGTATATATTTCTTGCTTATTCTTTTCAAAGTTTCATTGTTTCTTATGTATATATTTCTTGCTCAGTATTATATCTTTCATATGCTAACTGGACACCTGTATCTTCTACACAGCATATCACTATGCTCCTTTGCCTTTTGACATTTTCTTATAGAGCAGCCCTCTTTTTTCACCCTTTTCTCTGTATTGGAGGTTAAATGTACCCATTTTCCTCATTAATGTTTTTAAATTTCACAGAACCTTTCACCACAATGCCTTGGCTTTTGACAACTCGACTCTATTTTCCAATTCACGTTACCTTAGAAATTAGTGAGTTCTGTATAATTTCCATGATTACATTTCCACTCTGGGTCACATTTCAGTGTTACTCTTAAGACATCCTCATTATCCACATACACTTCAGCATTACATGATTTATCTTTCTAACTCGTGTATCTCACATTCTCAATGTCCAAGAAACTGTGTGTGTAGATAAAATATAATAATGATGGTGCGCCAGTGCCTCTCATCACTGTGTGTTCAGTGACAAGCAAGTTTAGGAATTTTCCTCTATGTAATCTTAGAAAGAGTCTCCATGAGAATCCAAATTTCCCCATTCCTTCTCTTTATAACTGAAATACCCTACTTATAGTATTCTATCATCTCAGAGAAGTGCTTGCTTTACTACTTCATGCACCATCCTGATTCTTCCCTTCATTGCTATAATTGTGTATTTCCTCTGATTCTTTCAACTTCTCTGGAGGAATATGTATTATCAACACCACCATGCATTTCATTCCAACAGTTATTCTTCTCACTAAGTATTGTTTGAATGGGCCATATGCAAGCATTTCTTGAAATGTGAAGCTGTCTTACTTCTCATGTATTCTTTAAAACACCTGACTTTACTCTCTCTTACAGCTATATCTAAGTGTGAAATCAAGATTAGATAACATATGCAGTCAGTACCATTCCTTGAAGTACACCTGAGAACACATCTTCCTCAGAAATTATTCCATTGGACACCACACTAAATTTTCTGTTAGAAAAAACTCTTTAAATCCACTTTTCTTGCCACATTCTCTAACATTACTCCACTGTTTAATTTGTCAAATGTCTTCGAAAATTCCAGAGAAATTGTCTAATCACTTTCCTACATTCCAGTTTCATATACTGTATATCATTATAGTGAACTAGCATTTGCATCTGTGTACTTTTACCAGGTACAAATCCATGGTCTCCTTCATTGTTGCTAACAACATTTTCAAGAATGTGTTTCTTCATCAGTCATTTGTATATTCTACTCATTGTACATGTGATGTTAGGCTGACTGGAGTGTATTGTGTTGGTATGAATTTGGATCTGCATTTGTGTACTGGTGTTAAGTAAGCCTTTTTCTATGTATCTGCTACTGGATTGGTCTATACTCAGCCTTTGTAACTTCATGACAGGTTTTTGCATCATCTTTGTCTTTTTTGGAATATAGCTAGTTTTCCATCGGGTCATCGGTTCTTGAAAACCAAAAGGGACATGGAAGGATAAAGTGAAACAGGCCATGAGTTACTGGGGCCTGAACATTTAGTATGGTGAGAGACATTCATGGGATACAGATAAATGGAGCAATGTGGTATAAAGGAGGCAAGTTCTTGTCGATGGGATGAACCAAGGCATTTGAAGTGGTCAGGGGAAACAAAGAACAGTCTGCAGAACCTGGCTGTGGATGGGAGCCCTGATTTTGGTGCATTATACATAACAGCTCAAGTGGAAATGTGAACAAATGAAACTGTTCTTTGTCTTTTCCTGATGTTACACTGCTAAAGCGGGAAACAATAAACACTTATGAAAATAATAAAATTTTGCTTTCCTTCCAACACAACTTTAGAAAAAAAAGCTGAAATGAGGTAATTCACCTACGATGAGTAATGTGTTTTGTTCTCATGTAACTCTGGTGTTTGTTATATGATACCCCTATTGTTCTAACTATAATGCAGAGCATTTTTTTTTTCTATGATGACTGACATGGCATAGGCAAAACATGCCCCAATTATAGGCCATCTCAGGCAGAAAGAATAAGGCAGAAGACTAGAAATTAATCAAGAGCTCCATAGGTGTCTGTATAATGTTGTATATTGTTTATGTTTCACAGCAGACATTGCATACATACTTTTTCCCTAATTTCTGTAGTTACTATTAAATTCGATAACAGGTAATGATCAGTAATGTTAGCTTGGTTAGGCAGATGTTGCTAATCAAATAAGTCTCTACATGGTTTTGACAAAAGGAGAGGATGAGTGAGGTAGGCAAATTAAACAGATCTACTTGTCAGAAAAGTTGGGAGGAAAGGGAAGGGAGGTGAGAGACCATGGAGGAAATCAAAGGATGGAGTGAAAAAAGTTCTTGTGTCTTGGGGCTTGAACATTCAGGAGTGTAAGAACCATGTATGGGATAAAGTGAATTGGATCAAAGGAATGAACCAAGGCATATGAAGAATATAAGGTTTGGCTGTGGATGGTGGGTGCTTGTTTCAGTACACCATACATGGCAGTGGATGTATGCAAATGAAGCCATTAGTTCATCTTTTCCTAACACTACCTTGCTAAGGCAGGAGAAGCAGTTGTATACAGACAATATAAATTAATACAGAAATGTTTGAACTTTTCATATTTTTCAGCGGTAAACAGATATATTCTGTTGACTGATACTTTATAAAAACTTTTAATATTAAAACAACAATTATTATAATTATCAAAATATCACAAAAATGCATACTTTACTTTATCCAAAGAGAAAACAAGATGGACAGCACACCCCCTTTCTGTTTACACCAGTCATTACAAAATATCTGGCAAACTACTAAGCTAAAACAACCATACAAAATATTTTTCATACCTGACATAAATTGACAATAATACATACGAATAAGGTACAATGAATGATTTCAAGTTTGGATTGTAATTGAAAGAGGGCAACCATCCATGTTATCCTGGTGCTAAGTACTTCAGATTATAAAAATGATTGCTAGCCAGCCATTTTGAGTTTCAACCATCAGTGAATGTGTATTATGCCCTAATAGAGCCCAGGACTTGATTTATGTATGAAAGGAGTTCACTTAACATTAGAACTGAATGCACACACTTACAGTTCTAAACCAGGGCTGGTGGAGGACTAATTCCATTCACTAAAAATTAACAAGAATACAGTTTTACTAACTTTATGTATGACTGCTATTTAACATAACCAAAATTAATGAAACACTTTAATGTACCTGAGTAGTTCAAATGATTACTAATTGTAACTGTTTAAGGTGTATGTTAATCCAACTTAACTACAACCTACTAGATGGTATACTGTTCTTCATATTCTCCCATTTTGACAACACTGAACTGTTGATCATCTCTGGTATAAAATAACATATAGCGTCTTTTTCACTTTTTGACTAAAATTTTGGCCAGAAAGACTGTAGATATGTTTTGTTTGATTTCTTTCGAATCATATTATCCTTCATGATCTTGTTTCTTCAAAAACTGAATTTTATATAATTTTTAATACCATGTATCATGACTCTAGTCTTTTCTGTAACATTTCAAATGTATATGAAGATGATACAAAGCTATCATATGGTATTTCATTCCTTCTTATACAAAATGCTGTACACATTTTCTTGGTTTTTCCTAAACTATTCTGATATTTTTTTTTAATGTTATGCAACCTCTGTATTGCATATATTTTTTTTCTTTCACATTTTTCTGCCATTTCCTCCATTAGCAAAATAGCACCAGGAACAGACAAAGAAAGGCAGCATTCGCTCACATCCATTCTCTAGCTGTCATGTGCACTGCATCAAAACCACAGTCCCCTAACCACAACCAGGCCTAACAGACCTTTCCATGGTTTTCCCCCTCAAACATTTCATTTCCAACACATCCACCTTCCTTTGCACATCCATATCTATAGCCCATGCCTTGCATCCATACAACATTGCTGGGACTACTATACCCTCAAACATTCCCATTTTTACCCTCCTAGATAAAGACCTTTCTTTCTACACATTCCTCAATGCTCCCAAAATCTTCGCCCCGTCATGCATCCTATGCCTCACTTCTGCTTCCATGGTTCCCTTCTCTGCCATGTCAACTCTCAGGTATCTAAAACACTACACTACCAAATTTTCTGCATTCAAACTCACATCCCAAATAATCTGTTCCCCTGCCTTGCCAAACCTAATAGCCTTGCTTTTATTCACATTTACCCTCAACTTCCTTCTTTCTCACACTCTCCCAAACTCAGTCACCAACTTTTGCAGTTTCTCATGCAAATTTGCCATCAGTGTTGTGTCATCAGTAAACAAATGACTCACTTTCCATTGTGCCTCACCCCCTACAAACTGCAGATTTTCCCCTCTCTCCAAGACCCTTGCATTTACCTCCCTCTGTACCCCATCCATAAAGAAATTAAACAACCATGCTGCCATTACACACCACCTTCACCTGAAACCAGTCACTCTCCTTTCTTGCTACTTGTATGTATATACCGTACACTATTGGTAAAAACTTCTCATTTCTTCCAGTAGCTTTCCTTCCACAAGACATCTCTATCAAACCTATCACATGCTCTCTCCAATCATAAATGCCAAAAGCAAATGCTTCATTTTCTCTGAGTATTTTTCACACACATTCTTCAGAGTAAATGCCTGATTTACACATCTTTTAGCACTCCTGAAACCACATTGTTCCTCCCCAATTTGATGCTCTGTAAATGCCTTCACCCTCTCAACTGCCACTTTCTCATACAACTTACCAGGTATACTCAACAAACTTACACTTCTGCAGTTAGAACACTCACTACAGTTACTTATATTATTATTATTATTAACTTGATCGTTGTTTCCCACGCCAGGAAACAGACAAAGAAAGACCCTTCCACTCATGTACACACATATATACATACATGCACATATATGCACAATACATACAAATACACATGCATATACATTATACACATGTACATATTCTTATTTGCTTGCCTATATCCATTCCTGATGCCACCCTGCCCCACAGGAAATAGCATCGCCACCCTCTCCGTCAGCGAGGTAGTACCAGGAAACTGACGAAAAAGGCCACATTCGCTCGCACTCAGTCTCTAGCTGTCATGTGTAGGGGACAAAGCAGAACCTTGAAGGACACAGCTGTTGATGGAGAAAAGGGGTAATGCTGATCCATCAACAACCAGAGAGACAGATCAGCCAGAGAGGAAGCTAGATATCAAGGAGCAAAGTGAGGGAGGGAAGCCAAAAGAGGGGAACTTGGAGATGAGATCCCGATGCCACACCCTGTCAAAAAAGCTTTAGATATGTCAAGGACAGCTACACTTGACTCCCCAAAATCTTTCAGGGATGATGACCAGAAATTAGTAGGATAGGAAAGAATATCACCAGTGGATCTCACCTTTTGGAAGCCATACTGGTGATCAGAGAGAAGACTGATTTTCAAGATGTTTAGGGATATGGGAGTGGAGGAGGGATTCAAAGACTTTGGAAATGGTAGATGTAAAGCAACAGGACGATAGTTACAGGGATCAGAATGGTCACCCTTCTTAGGGATAGAATGTATTTACAGGTCTTTCACTTTCTCAGATATTCATAAATGCTTTCCATCTTTTTTTTCTCCATTTCTTAATTCTCTCTATATTTCAATTAGGGCCCGGCTTTGATGTAGACTTTTGTCCTTGACTGGAGCCTTCAACATAAAAAAAAGGTTACAAGTAATTGTAGTGAGTGTTCTAATGCAGTATGGCTTCCATAAGGCGAGATCCGCTGGTGATATTCTTTCCTATCTTACTAATGTCTGGTCATCATTCCTGAAAGATTTTGGAGAGTCAAGTGTAGTTGCCCTTGACATATCTAAGGCTTCTGACAGGGTGTGGCAGAGGGGTCTCCTCTCTAAGCTCCCCTTTTTTGACTTCCCTCCCTCACTTTGCTCCTTCATATCTAGCTTCCTCTCTGGTCGATCTATCTCTATGGTTGTTGATGGATCAGCATCCCCACCTTTTCTCAATCAACAGCAGTGTCCCTCAAAGTTCTGCTCTGTCCCCTACACATGACAGCTAGAGACCGAGTGTGAGCGAATGTGGCTTTTCTCGTCAGTTTCCTGGTGCTACTTTGCTGATGCAGGGGGTGGCGATGCTATTTCCTGTGGGGCGGGGTGGCATCAGGAATAGATGGAAGTGAGCAAGTATGAATATGTACATGTGTATATGCATGTGTGTGTATATATATATATATATATATATATATATATATATATATATATATATATATACTGGTATGTATATGCATGTATTGTGCATATATGTGAATGTATGTATATATGTGTGTATATGATTGGATGGGTCTTTCTTGGTCTGTTTCCTGGCGCTACCTCGCTGACGCAGGAAAGAGCCATCAAGTCCTCTACAGTTTTTTTCCTTTTTTTTTTTCAATGATTTCCTCGCCTCCACAAACAATCCAATGCACTCATACACTGGTGATTCAACACTGCATTCATCCACATCCTTCATTTATGCTCCCTCTTCTCTCACTCAATCTGCATCTTGTCTTGACTTAGCTTCCTAAATAAACTCTGCCTTGGACAGGATATCTCGGTGGGGTACACATAATTTAGTTAAGTTTAATGCCTCCAAGACTCAATTTCTACCCATCTCTCTATTGAAAACTCCTCACAGTTCCCGTCTCTCCTTTGTGGTTCTGTAATTCCACCTCTTGACTCAATGAACATACTTGGTATTACTGTAAAATCCATTCTTTCTTGGAAACCCCACATTATGGGAACAGCTAAGTCTGCCTCTCAAGAAACTGGATGTCCTAATTAGATGTCATAACTTCTTGTCCAAACAGTTGCTCTGTTTGTAAAAGGGATTGATTCATTCTTGTATGGAGTACTGCTTTCACATTTGGGGTAGTTCTAGCTCTGTATCCTTACTTGACAGAGTTAGGTCAAAAGCAGTCTGGCTAATAAACTGTCCCAGGCTAACTTCCAAACTTGACCCCCATGCCCTACGTCGCAATGTTGGTTCACTTTCCCTCTTCCATAGGTATTACTTCAGTTTTTGCTCTCGAGAGCTGGCTGCTTGTGTGCCCCTACCACTAGCTAGACCATGCAATACTTGGCAAACTGCTGCATCTCATGATTTTTGTGGGGCCATCGGCAACTCAAGGGTGTGCAGTTTTGATAACTGCTTCTTTCCATACACTTTGAAGTTTTGGAACTCTCTACACTTTCATGTCTTTCCTAATATCTGTAACCTGACACATTTCAAAAGACAAGTCTTTCACTTTCTCAAAAACTAGTAAATGCTTTCCCTTGTCTTTTCTTTTTCCATTTCTTAATTCTCTCCTTATTTCAATTGGGACCCGGCCTTGATTTGGAATTTTGTCTGTGACTGGAGCCTTCAAATTAAAAAAAAATAATGTGAAGAGATATATTCAAATCTACGGTGTTCTTTGAGTTTGCCAAAATTATCCTTGCCTTAAATATGTTCTAATGTTAAGCAATGTCCTTGATATGTTTTATTTAAGACTGCCAATATTTTTTTTCCTTTTTTTGATGCTGTTGTTAAATTCCTTCAGTGAAAGTGATAACATAAAATAGATTTTTGGCCATTCTCCTCTCAGTAATCCCTGCATGTTGTAAAAGGCGACTAAAAGGGGCGGAAGCGGGGGGCTGAAAACCCTCCCCTTCTTGTATTTTCAATTTCTAAAAAGGGAAACAGAAGAAGGAGCCAGGCAGGGAGTGCTCATCCTC
>JAYMFT010285178.1:0-39952 GCA_038088735.1 Panulirus argus | reverse complement strand
GAATACTCAACAAACTTATACCTCTATAGTTTGAACACTCACCTTTATCCCCTTTGCCTTTGTACAATGGCGCTATACATGCATTTCGCCAATCCTCAGGAAAAGGTGAATATGTATGAAAAAAAATATATATATATGTTTGTATGGTTCTAGTTTTGATGCATTATAAATAATAGCAATTAAGTGGATGTTGCTAAGCAAATTGGGTTGGAATATTCCTGGTGTCACCTTTATAATACGGAAAATGGTAAACGCATGAAATTTTTTTTATACTTGTTCATTTTCCATGTTAGTGAGATAGTACCTGGAACAGATGAAGAAAATCCTTATCCACTGACATCCATTCTCTAGTTGCCATGAGTAATGCACCAAGACCACAGCCTCCTATTCATGACCTGGCCCTGTAGACCTTTCCGTGATTTCCCCTGGCTGATTCATGTACTTTGGTTTGTCTGTTTACAGCACCATGTCCCCTGTAAGCCACATTGTGCCAATTCACTCTCTCCTATGCATGTTCAGGCCCTTATAATTTGAAAATGGTGTTGGATATGTGTTACAGGTATTTTCTCTTAAAGAATACATGAGAGAAGTACTTAGAGAAACATAAGGATTTGTATGTGACATTTATGGATCTGGAGAAAGCTTTTGAAAGAGTGAATAGGGATGCCTTTTGGAATGTGTTACAGATATATGGTGTGAGAGGAAAGCTACTAGAAGTAGGGAGAATTTTCATGTAGAGTGTAAATTGTGTGTGTGAGTAGACAGAAAGGAGAGTCAGTGGCTTCATATGAAGGTTTGTTTGCGGCAGGGGTGTTTGATGTCACCATGGCAGTATGATTTGTTTATGGATGGGGAGATGAGGTAGGTAAATTCAATGGTCTGTAGGGGATGAGGAAGGGTCTGGGAGGTAAGTAAGTTGTTTACTGATGACATAACAATGATGGCATATTCAAGTGAAAAACTGCAGAAGTTAACATCTGAGTTTGGGACAGTATGTGAAAGGAGGATGTTGAGAGCTTATGCAAATAAAAGCAGAATTGTTTGGATTAGCAGGGCAGAGGGATAGGTTAGTTGGGATGTGAGTTTGAATGGAACAGATTTCAAAGAAGTGAAGTGTTTAGGAAGAAAAAACTGGGAGTTAACATGGAATGAATTGATCCATGGAAGCAAAAGTGAATCATGGGGTGGATGAGGGGACAAATGTTCTGGGAGGACTGAGAAACAAACAAACAAACATGAGTCACACTCTCCTTTCAACACTCAGGACATCAGCACTCTTAACAACACTTCAAACACCATATCAACATATCCCAAGACCCTTCATGCCCACATGGAACTACCACAACAAAGACACTAAGCACTTACTACTCAGTTGCCTTGCACTTTTCACACATAGACACACACAACATTGCCATACTTTATGACCTATGATCCTGGTCAGTGGATGTGATCAGCTTCCTGAGTGATGTTTGAGCCTCATAAAAAGGACTCCTGGGGTAGAAAGTAAGTCTGTACACATACTTAGGTATATGTAAACATATTCAAATATAGTGTGTTTGTGCATTTGTTAGTGTGTATCATGTTTGTAGTACTTTTGTCATATAGTTACTAAACAGTTATTCATGACTTAGAAATGATGATTTGCAGTTTTAAAAGTGGTAAATTATGGTGTTATGGACTGTTTGCCTTTGACATTTTGGTCCATGGACAGATCATCAGTTCAGAAAATCATATAGTAGGCCTAGGCAAACCATATTAGAAATAGGTAGCCTCAGTATTTTAGAGATGATTGAGGTTTTGATGTTGATAATTTGTAAATGTTTACTGTATTTCTAAATTACCCTTAATCAGTCCTCATATAGATTTAATATCTACAAATATAAAAGTATATATGTGATAACCTGAATACCCTAATGCATCATACCTTTGTTAGAACTAGTCACTGGGTATAATATCATCTTGTTACAAGGTATACCATCAAGGTACTCAGGAGTCCTTTATGCTCTCATGGCTCATTGCTGTGACAAAGTAGATATAAAGCATTCTCTTACTTTCTCACTTTGGGCATTTAGACTTTTGCTAATCAGAAATGTTTTATGATACTCTTGAGTTACAGAATGTCTTGATTTCATGAGCTGTGAGTGATGAGTGATGAAATTGCATCAAGTGACTCCTATGATCCACCTTACTGGGGATCTTAACCAGTTACCTCCTATCCACTGGTGAATGTGATTTGCTGATTTTAATAGACATCTATCAATAGGGGAGGATGAAGTAAACAGGAAATATATTCATAATGTATATACAGGGTATGAGTTGCTCAAGAGTAAAGTTTTTAGTTATTTATGCGAAATATCTTTGATTTTATTTTGCTCCAGTAGACGAAGTATGCAACAATAGCCGTTTGCAGAAAGGTGTTTTATATAACTTTTCTCTCCTGTATCTTGTACATTATTTTAATGCAAGGAGATACTGTTACAGTACAGTATAAAAGGTGTCTTTACATGATCATAGTTTTCCTGGACTTTTTATATCATAATTTTACTCCAAATTTTGAAATGTGTTTATACTAGATATACATGACTGATTCAAAGATGAACGTGGTGACTTGCAAGTTATCCTTCAAAGCAAAAAGATATCTCATCTGCAAAGTTAACTCTGAATGTACGTTGAGAAGGTTTTTGCCTGAAACATTTCATCTCCCTTGAAAATTACCAGATTATAGTCTCATTTTCTTTTTCATTTCTACCCTGGGGGACTTCTTCCTTCTTCAGTACCATACAACCCAAATGCCGTCATCAGCTTACACAGCATTTCTGGTAATTGAGAAGCATTTTTTTGCCTTACTTCACTTTTGTCACTCATTCTGCTTTTATTTGGTTGACTCTTGGCCTTGTTGTTCTCACCACTCAATAATGCTTCATGAAATGAAGAACTGGTGCTTCAAGACACAATGGACAGTTCACTTGAAAGACATTTCTCATATCTATTTTGTTTTTCTTTGTACTTTTAAGTAATCGACACTGATGAGCATCTTGTATTACTTTCAAAAGAGCTATGATTTTGTTGCTCTATGGCCACAGCACTGAATATCTTAAGTTTATGTGATATCAACATAGTAATTAAATGTTTGTTTGGACAGGCATTGCTGGAGATGAGAGCAAGATGGTATGATTGTGACCTGATTCTTAACCGAGGAGAAACAGAATGATGGGCCTGTTCAGTGATGTGTTATGGAGGAGGATACTGAAAGTAAATACAAATGAAAGAAAGATGCTAGTGTTTGAACTGGATGGGAAATCAGGATGTAAGAACAGTTTACATGATGAGGAACTAGAAGTTATGGATGAGTTTAGATATTTGGTAGTAATGATTAGCAAAGATGGTAGTGGAAAAGTTGAAGTCAAAAGTTGAGTCAAGCAAGGGAGAAAAGTTGGAGGTGCTCTGAATGCTCTGGTGAGTAGGTCAAATTTAAGCACAGAGTTTGGGAGACTCTTGCTTGAAGGGGTACTGTCACAATGCTGATGTATGGATGTGAAACCCAAGTGTACATAGGTCAGGATTGATGAAAAAAATAAGAACACTGGAAATTATTAACTTGTATGATATGATTAGAATGAAGAGGATAGATGAAAGGAAAAATTATGTGAGAAGGTTATATTGTGAAACAAGTCCGAAAGGCTCATGAATGTCATGGTCTGGTATAATGTATGGTACATGAGAGGTTGGTCAATAAGATATATATCAGTACAGAAGAAGGTACAAAGAGGAGAGACAAACCATTTTAGAGAAGGATAGATGGAGTGAGGGAACTGATTACAGCAAGGGATATTTCAGATGAAGATGGAAGTGGATAATGATTCGGGAGTGGATATAATGGGAGCATTTTGTGAATGGAAGTGGTGTAAATCATGTCTCTTGACAAATCTACAGTGTGTGAAAAGTGAAAAAGTAAGAAGCATTTTTTCAGACTTGAAGTCCATGTTGTATTTTAATGCACTTTTCATAGGATGGGCATGAGTGTTTGAGTGATAGTGCAGAGGCTGTACATATCTAATCCATCCCATTAGATTAGGAATGGAATAATGATAATAGACAGATGGATAGAATTTTCTTATAAGTATCCTCTGGCTGTTCAACATTGAAGTTTTGGTTGAATAGTGAGTAACTGGAAATCATTTGTTGTATTAGTTTATATGGATGTGTGAAGATAATGGTTAAAGTTCATTTGACATGGAAGAATGAATTATTTAGCACAAAGAAGAATATAGATAAATGCCAGAAATTTAAGCCTTGCTGATAAAACTATTATTGCTTTTTTTATTTTGAAAATTCCTAAGAAACAAGAGTGCATAGATTTTTGTTTCAAGGTAAAGTCTAAAGTGATAATTGGAGAGTCAGCAAAGGTAGTCTTAGTTGATTTGGAAGAATTTCAGAGGGTAAGGAGTGAAAAAAATTTGAGTGTAAGACCAAACAGAAATGTGGCAATTGTGTTTGTAAAAAGGAAGTCTTCATGTGAAACTCACTAGAATTTACAGGAGAGAGGGTATGAAAGTTCATTTTTTATGAAGTTCATTGGTATGGTGGAATGAGCTACAGCTATCTGGTAGAGTTTTAAAAGGCTAGAGCCCTAATTAGAGTGAATAAGGAGAAAGGTATGCTTCTAGGAGTTAGGTGCTTCATTGGAAAGATGGGATGTATTCAGTGAATGCTCACTTTTCTGTGTATAGAATTCAGATTACTGCCAGAACTTGAAAGTTGTTTACCCTAAAGCTGATAAGAGCATTTATATTTTCTGCTTGTATAGATGTTGACACTTGCAATATTGCATTATTGAGGTACGACAAGACACGATGTGTAATAAATATTCCATGATCTTTTCTTTTCATATTTGATTCTTTATTAGTAGGGGTAGAATTTAGAGGCCTTGAAATGTGTTGTAATCCATCAGTCCCATACATTAACCCTACCACATTTCCATTTGCATAGAGTGGAAGTGATACATAAAGCCTGACGAGAATATAAGAAAGAAAGTCCTCAACTATGGAAATAAATGTTGACTGAAGTGTTAATTTGACCTGTTGATTTTTTTTTTTTTTTTTTTTTTTTTTTTGTGATGATTGGAGCAGTGTATGATTCAGTTATGTTAATGGTATTAGATGCAATATTTGCGTTAAGCACCATCAAACTTTACTCTTGATGTAGCGAGGATATGATAGAGAATCCTTGAATGTTTTGCAAATAAAATAATTTTCACCTTAAAGACATAACTGATCTTTTGGTCTTTTTAAATAACAGCAAAGCACGTATCCCAGCATATTACAGCACTTTGATTGTATCTCCAATTGTAGTAATGTGTAAAATTTGTGCATGCGTCAACCTAGGAAGACCATACTCACCTTAGTACATGACTGGTGAGTGACAAATCTCAGTGCGTTAACAGCTTTTACTTTTTGTCACAGCCATTACTCTATATTATTATCATTATTGTCCCCTGATTACTCTTTTTACCTTTTGGTGTTACAATGTTGATAATTATTGCTCCTCATATACTGCTATTTTTATATAAATACCACTTGTTTGTGTTATGCATCTAAAAGATTTTCTTACCTATGTTTCTTTCATTTGCTCCTGTTGTAGACTAGAGCAGAAGCTTGTGATAACTTTCAACAAAAGGGACACTGAACCATTGACAGCTTGTAGAATAACCAGAACTCATTTCTTATTGGCACTGTATAGTAAAACAGACCTGTTTTCACCATTTGCTGCACACTTTATTATACTTTTATATTTTAGTTTGCATACCTAAGCACAAATATGGGAGTTCAGAAAATATATTTATACAGGTAATGAAGAGATGTCCAAAGATGTGCAGAGTCTGTGATATCTAGGGAGGAGTTTCTGCCTGCCCAACCTTCAGGCCTTTTCAGAAAATAGACACAGAATTTAGTTATATAGATAGCAGAACTGTATTTAAGATAGGGGGGGGATGGGGGGATGTCAAAGCAAAAATGAGGAAATGTTCAACTTCAGAATAATTGTACTTCTGTAGATTTTGGATATGTATTTCAGTGTTTCAACAGTGAGCTGAAGATAGGTCCCTATAACCAGGGAGGTAGCATCACATCCCCCTGTTATGAAAAACTATGTTTCCTAGCAAGTGACCTAAAACTAAGGCCAAGTGTGGACAGGAGAATTATGAGGCTCCACAAAAGAAAATACTAAGAAAAGCATCTTGTAATGACTTCATTTGGTGTCATATGGCTACAATGCATGTAGCTAGATTTCTTTAAAAACTGCAAGTAGAAAACTTTGCTATGGACTTGTGGTGTTGATTTTTTTGGCTTTCAGTTCAAGTGTCGGATGGCTGGTGTAGCCACCTTATAGATTTGGAAGCAGAGGTTCTCAGTGGTATGTTAATCAAAGAAGAAATAAAATACGCATTTGCCACAGTTCATATGTACCACACACTGATCAGAGAATGAATGTGTATCAGATGCTCTACTATTGTGTTTGATTATGTTTCATGCTTTTGAAGCATGCATTCACACATCTTTATTGCACATGCCAAGGCATACAAAGGTCCACTAATCCAAGCACATCATCCAAACTTCGAAAATTAAAGGCTTTGATTGGGTGAATGAGTACTTTTATTGATAGTAACATGGCATAGAAGTATAAGCTTTTGTTTTCTTAGTGTTTACAGTTTAAGTGGCTTTGTATCAGTGTTTATTATGGATAACATGACATTTCCTTATTTTGATCGTTGACACTGATGCAAGAGGTCTTGACATAGAAGGGTGTGATACAATTTTGTGTATGTTTTGAGAATGTTGTAAGCTGTAATCAGGCATTACAGAACTCGAAAATTTGGTACATATATAGAACATTTATTATTCTTTCAGTGACATCTTGAGCATTGCTGTTGAGTTTGAAAGACTTGTTTGTTTAGAGGTGTAGAATGACTAAAATATTTCATCTTGCTTTGTAGGAAGTGACTTACACAATGAATTTAGAATTTTCTAAAGATGGTTTATTGATATTTATAACTCTAGGAAGAATGATAACAGAAGATGAACGTGAATTATATTTACATTAAACATGTAAATCACATGCTTGAATGAATACATAGCCATCAGTGTTCACTGTTCTTTATCATCAGTATAGTCTCATTGTTATGTAATTATATTGTTTCATTTTAGTAATATTCACTAGTGGATCTGTGAGTTTTTGAAGCTGTCTACCTCATGGTCTTGAAGGCCTCATTGGAAAGAAAAGGGAGAGAAAAAAAAAGTAACCACCAGCTACCAAGTGACAAGCCTCACGGCAGAGCTAGTCAGTCACTAATGGACATCCTAGCACCATTACTGCAGACTACTGAAGGGTATTGACCCAAATAAGGCTTATTGTCCAAGTGAGGTTTCTCCATATGTACTCAACAAGTGTGGAGATATGCATGACAGTCTGCTTGAATTGCACTTCAATATGTTCCTGGAGGAAGGTATAATGCTAAGGGAGTGAGAGAGACTAGGAAGTTGTGCTGAACTACACACTAGTCTCTTTGACAATCTTAGTCTGTAAAACACTGGAAAAGGTAATTGGAAACCAAATGGATGACTACTCTAAAGGCAAAACTGCTCAAGTGAGAAACAATAGGAATTCAGGGAAAGAAGGTTGTACTTAACAAATATCTTTGAATAATGAGGGAGAGAACTCCATGTTAGACAGAAGGTTGGTGGATTGTGTGCTCCTGGACTGCTGGAAGGTGTTTGACACTATACGGCTTAGAAAAGTAGTAGAAAAATGGATCTCCAGGCAGAAATATGGGGAAAACTCCATCATTGGTTAGAAAAGTATTGTAGTGATAAGGAACAAGGAATGTAAGCCTGTGCAGCCTTCTTGAAATGGATGGGGGACACACACCATTGCATACCATAGGGCTCAATCCTAAAACCATTGCTCTCTCTCTCTCTCTCTCTCTCTCTCTCTCTCTCTCTCTCTCTCTCTCTCTCACTCTCTCTCTCTCTCTCTCTCTCTCTCTCTCTCTCTCTCTCTATCTTTTTCCAAAAGAACTAGACTCATACTTCAATATGTTTGCAGTTGATGCCAGGGTCTGGAGAAGTAAGGAATGATGAGGATTGTTCAACTAAAAAGGGGACCTAGACAGTGAGGTCTGACACTTAATTCATTATATTCATTCCTAGTAAAGTAATGAGGATGGGACACAGTGAAAGGGCCTCCATACAAATATTATCTAGTAAGAAATAAGCTGAAGGAACATGCATGTGAGAGGAGCTTGGGAGTCAACATGGTACCTAACCTGTGACCAGAGTTCCATATTAGGAGAATTGTAAAGGAGCCAACCTGTCTTTTCGCAAATATTAGATTTGTCCACATGTGTAAGGAAAAGGATCTAAAGGATCTATTCAGCAAACTGTTCTTATCATATATTAGGCCAAAACTCAAATATGATTTTCATATTTGGCAACATACTAAAAGCGGCACATAACTCATAGAAAAGGGATAAAGAAGAGCAACAAATTTGTTATCAAAATTAAGAGAGTTGAGTTACAGTGAAAGGTTACAACCCATAATTTTGTTCACTATGGAAGAGAGAAGAGTAAGGGGTGATAGTCATAATCTTAAAGTTTCTAAACTAGTTTGATGATGCCAGCACTGAACCATTTTTTGAAAGATATGAAAACAGAACAACCAGAGGCCATAATATGAAATTAAACAAGAAACTTGTTAGAAAAGATGTATAGAGGTATTTTTATAGTATCAGAATAGAGAATGAATTGAATAAGCTAAGCGATGAAACTGTAAATGCTGACAGCATACAAAACTTTAAAAGTTGTATGACAGTCAAAAAGGGTTAAGATATGGGGCCCCATGCTTGTAGAACTTCCATCCTTTACTGTATACCTCATTATCGTTTTTTTTCTCTGGGAAGTAGAAATTTAACACAGCTAATTCCAGTGAAACAGTAGCTTATTCTCTCTTTGGTAGTTTATAACGGTAATTTGCTTTGGAAAAATGGAGATATTACCCAAGAGGAGATGCTTATATCTCTGTAAAGTTCATAAGAGGTATTGTCAGCCATTGGTTTTCTCAGAATGTATGAAAATATTTGTGAGTACCATAAGTCTGAAAGGCCCAAGATATGGCATTAGCTTCACCCCTATTTTCTAATGGGTGGAGTTCTTTTGGCTAGAATTATCACCTGCTTAGTATGTTAGTGAAGTAATTGCTTCTCTGTTTAGCTGATCAAGAGTAACTAATGATTGATTGGTTGTGTGACCTACCAAGGAATTATTGACCAGTGATGATTGCTTGAATAACAGTTTTCTTAGGCATAAAGATAATGGAGCTTGTCAGATTGTGAAAAAGACATGTAAGCTTTAGAGCATAATCTATGTAACTTATTGGTTGTAATATGCATATGATATGGGTATTGCCCCTTTACATGTTCTGTTACTACCTATGTCAACAGTGAAGAATTATTCCTGTTGTCTTAAGCCTCATAGGGAACAAATGGGTTCCAATATACTTTATTAACTGACAACTTGGTCTATCATTATCTCATACCAGTTCTTGTCATGATTCATCTCATTATTCTGGTTTTATCACAGAAATCTTTCCTGATCAGCTCATCCCTGCCTAACAGATTTACCAGATTTCTCTTTCTATTGCATCTCTGTATAGCTTCAGGAGACTTTAGCAGTTTTCCCAGCTGCTCACCTGTTATTCAAAGTGATATCTAGGCCTATCTTGTCTGATTAATTGAATGATGGAAGTAGCAGTGTATGTTGAATAGGTTTTGGATGTTGAACACTGATTGGTACAGTGCTAGAACCTATTGTATACTGTTCAGTGGTTACTTATTTAGGTTTTTAGGGTCCAACTTCTGTCTTTATTTTTTGAGACAAGCAGATTTATTAACTCACTTAACTTCACAGTGCAGAAATGAATCTCTTCTCCACTCTCCCAAAACTTTATATTTCTTGTTTTTAATCAGTTATGATGCTCTTTATGTTATGGCAGATATTTTATAGATATTGCCATTGCATTTTGACATCCAAATTATATTTCTACAAAAGCTGTAAACCCAGATGGAAATCATTCTGATAATTTACATATTTATTTCACTTAATGCATGTATGTATGCTATCATTTAAAAGTATTTGTGTTAAGCAACTGTTTTATGCTTCACACTTTCGTAGGTATGACTTTGTGATGGCCACTGAATTATGGTAGCTTACTTATGATTTGCAGTAGTTTGGAAAAGTAATTTTGAATAGTTTTAAAATGTATATGTATATATCAATTTGATGTTTGCAACGCAGGATTTCTTTTGTAGAAGCTGACACTGAGCTAAGGATAATATTGCTCAAAACCCTCTTTCAGATTTCTCTAGACTAAACATTACCTGGAAATGTTTTAATGTGATGAAGTATAGTGAACCAACCAGCAACAATGATCATGGTAGATAACAGCTGACATACAGTGTAGACAAAGTCACATAATGTTGTCAGGTCCTAGTAATAGATGGTATCAGCCTACCTTGGATTCTCACTGCCCAGCAAGCTTTTTATGAGGACTAATGAAATACTCACATATTCAACCCATCAAATTAGCCAACTGCTCAATGGTCTTTTGTTTTTGGAGAAAGAAAGCAGGAGCTGAGTATAGCATAGGCTTTGCCGTATTTATTTGATCCATACACCGGACCCATTTGTACTCTTGATTGATCAGATTGTTTGCATTTGTATGGTAGACAGGTATTCCAAAGCAAATTTCATGTGAGTTGGTTGCTTGTGACAGCTTCAGTTTTGCCTAATTCTTCAGTTTGCATATACAGTTAACTCTGATTAGCGGAAATATCATATGTGAGTGCTGATTGCATTCCTTCTCAATAAGTACCACCCATGTACCTTCTTTTTCTCTTTCATAAGTAACTATGCTTTTTCATCCCACCCTTTATAATCTATCCACCTCCCATCTTATGCATGCATGCATCTCTTGCACATCCCAGCATTGCATCCCTAAATATCGCCCATTCCTCACCCATTCCCCTAGCTTTATTTACTCTCTCCATTTATCATTCAACATCTAGCTTCTCCAGGTATTTCTTCAAACAAGTTTCTTTTCCAAGCTCATTTATTCTCACCACTGTCTTCACCCTTTCGTCCATAAGGTAGTGATCAGCCATCCCACCAGCAGCCTCTTTCATCAAGTTCACATCCAAAAGTCTCTCTTTTACATGCCTATCAATTATTATGTAATCCAATAATTCCCTGTGACCATCTTTCCTACTCACATAAGCGTACTTGTGTATGTCCCTCTTTTTAAACCAGTTATTCCCAATCACCTGTCCTTTTTCAGCACACAACTCCACAAGATGTTCACTATTTTCATTCAACCTACTGAATATTTTCTGTGCCCCAGTTATACCCTCAGCTGCCACAATATTCATCTTCACATTTAAATCACCCATCACTAATACCAGGTCTCTTGCATTGAAACTGCTGACACACACATTCAGTTGCTCCCGAAATACTTGCTTCTCATGAACTTTCTTCTCATAGCTAAGTGCAAAAGCTCTAATAATCACCCATCTGTTACCATCCACTTTCATTTTTACCCACTTCATTCTAGAGCTCACTTCCTTACATTGTTTCACACACTCCCACAACTTCAGCTGCAGCGCTAGTGCTACCCCTCCTTAACTCTTGTTCTGTCACCAAATCTCACTTCCTTACACTGTTTCATACACCACCACAACGTCTACTTCAGCAGTAGTGCTACCCCTTCTTTAGCTCATGTCCTCTCACCAACCCTTGACTTTACTCCTAAGACATTTCCATACCATTCTTCCTCTTTACCCATGATTTTGGTTGATATGTGTTTATATATTTGTTCATTGATCTTTATGCAAATATTTACTATATTAATTTTTCCATGTAAAGGGCAAAGATTGCCAGTTCAGACATAAGCATGTGAGGTCTTTGAGACAGAATAGCCTAATCAAAAAGAACTTATTTATGATTGGTACTAAAACACATCTCTGAATAAGGACATTTCATATGGAGAGTTTATTGCAGCAATAAATTTTTTGCATTGTTTGATTCATTCATGTGAGGGTACTGCTTGTAGGTAGTAGTTGGTAGGCAGCCAACAACCATGGAAGTATATTACCAGTACTACATGCATGGGTATTGGGAGGATTAGAGATGGCTGCATAGTGAGCCAGCACATCAGTGGTTGTCAAGTTGCACTCCTCTGACCCAGGTAGCTGTCTTTTCTTTCTGCTTCACCCACACATGGACTACTGGCATTCTGTCCACAAACATACAAATCCCTCCTTGCCATACATAACACTTGACAACACTTGACTCACACATCTCATACTTGTAACTCTAGATTTTCCTGCAGTAAACACTATGCGATAGCCCTGCCTTTTGCCAAAATATTAGAAGCAATAGATAGAAGTAGTAGGTAGGAGCATTTAGGGAGGAACATTAGATAGAGATTTTAGGTAAAGGCATTAAGTACAAACGTTAGGCAGAAGCATTAGGTAGAAGTAGTCAGTAGGAACATTAGGTAGGAGCCTCTGCAAACACCTCACTAAAGTTGACCTCTACCAGTGGGTTGTTGAGAGTGAGGCACAGTGGCTAAGAAGTAGCACTGGACTTCACTAGTTATGGAGCCTGTTGTCATGGCCACCCCCTTGAGGAAGTTTCAGGTGGGAACAGACATCAGAGACATAGATAGATAGATAGTACCTGCTGATTGTCTGTGACTAAATGGGAACTTAATCATGAATAATTTCTTTATTTTTTTTTCTTGTACAGTTTTCCTTTCAGCCAAGATGGTGACTAAAGCATGTTTTTTGCCTCTGTCATGTCAGTCATTGTTTAAAAGAAAAAAAATTACACCTCAGGGACAAACTGACACAACCATTTGATTTCCTTTGATTATGTTTAAGTTAAAGGAAATAATGTTTCATCAACTTCTCATGACTTTACTCAGAAAAAATCTATTAAAACAGCCACTATTTCTTGAGTTCCATTGATTGTTAAAATGATTATAAATTTTTTTTCAGCATTCATTATCCAGTTGCACATACAGTGATGTAAAGTGTAATGTCCTTAATTTGAAAGGACTGACATATTATAAGTAGTCAGCATATATTTTATTTATGTGTACCTAAGAATTGGCAGAAATCCTATTTTTCCCACAAAGTCCATGTTTGCTTCTCTTCCTGAAGTTGTTAAAGGTCTTCTAAAATCACCTTTGCTTTGCAAGGGCAGTTGCTGTGTATTTCTTGCTTTGCAGCAAGGGCTTAAGATTGGCTAATTCCATCTTTCTGTGGGCTTTAACAGCATAGGGAGACTTTTTTACCTTTGCATATCATTCTCATTCTACTGACATGACATTGGTGATGGTTGATATACTGTTTTTGATTATATGAAGTATTTTTCTTCAGATTTTTTCTCACCAAAAGCTAGAGGATGCGTGGGAGAGTTTGAGCATCAGTGCCTAAGCTCAGTTTGTCAATGGTCAGAAAAGGGTCTCTCCCCTCAGAAGCAAAACACATTATCTGAGGAATTCATAGCTTTAGATTTGTATATCTTTCTATCCTAACATTTCTTGTGGGTTCTTGGGTACTTGACTAGTAGTGTACTTGGATGCTTGGACAATTAAGCTAACATTTTCGTTTTATTAGTAGCATCATCAGAGAAGAGTGATCTACAAGACATGCATATTGTATTTCTCAGAGTAGATGTAAAATAATTGATGCAGAGGTAATGGGAAGATGAGGTAAGCAGGGACTTATTTTTTCAAATGGATGGCAAAGTTGTCAAGCCCATTGTGAGGAGTGATCTCTCTGAGGCTCCCTCATATTAAAAGTTGCTCTTCAAAAAGTGAAGGGGCACTTGAAAACTTCTTGCCTTTCAATTTTGACCACTTGAATAATTTAGATTTTAATTTCATTGTATTAATTCATTCCTCATTTAGCCATATTAGAATATTTATTAATTTAAGTTCAGTAGGTTGTGCAAGTACTTATATTATCAGCATGTGCTATTTACCCTTTTTGAACTCTTTAAATACGAATTGTTTGGGCCCTGCTTAGATACAAAAACCCTACAGTAATCACCCTGTACATTTCTTCATCTGTCACTTTGTCCATCTAATTGTTTGTTCTTAATTTTATTCAACCAGGCTAGCTCCAAATTTTTGATGTAATTGTATGAAAGTAGGTATAAAAACGCCAGTGTAATATCAGTATGACTTTTTGGGAATTTAACCTTTGAAATGCCAAAGGTCACGGTTACAGTAGGACCCTGTGTGACATAGTCACTCAGCCTTGATTACACCCCTTGATGTTGAAATCCAGATGAGGAAAGGAATTATTTAGGTAGACACATTATGAAAAAAAGCAAGCAAATGAGGTTTGTCTCCTTTTAGGTAATTTGCACTTCAACAAACGTGACCACATGGCAGGTTGATTTTTACACGTGAACCATGTTGTGTTGATATGCATCCTGCTACGTAGCTAATCACTCATTTTTTATAAAGATATAATGATACAGTTCTTCAGCTGTATTAGGAATTTTCCATGACCTTTTTGATTAGATTGCATATTTCAGTTCTTGGTGTATGAAAGTTGCGTGAGTAGTTTTCATGTGTCTAAGCCATATGAAATTTTAAAGCATATACCTGCTGAATATGTGAGAGAGCACTGAGCTAGGTCCTTTGCACAGTGCATTTTGGTTATCAATAATAGGTTATGAGTATATTGGCCTTAATTGTATAGGAATGTACAAAATTTTATATATATGGGCACCCACATTTACTTATCCAATCAGAGCTGGCCTGGGTGACTTAACTGATATAAGCTTTGTGCAAAAACACCTAATGTGATCTTCTGAAGCTTTTTTAATTTGCTTCATTTGCTTCCAGAAATCTTGTTTCTTAGCTGTCCCTCATCATCCAGTCTCATAATTGTCCCATATCTTTTTAGATAAAATGCCTGAGCTTTAAGTTTTTATAAGTTTTTAGAACTCAGTAAGTTGTGTTCAATCACATTTTATCTGTAAGTGTACAAAATTTGGGATTCAATAAGAGACATATGTGATATTTTTGCTTAGTTTTTGCTTACCAGCAGTCACTGATAAATGACCAGAACTGGAGGAGGGACTTTATATTCAGTTCTTGACTGCTCTTCATAAAACTATATCCCATTCTTTATTCTGTATATATAACTACATAGTCATGTCTATGATTGAAGCTTGTGCTATATCAAAAAATTTCATGTTCCAGATCATATTTTCTCTTGCTCCAAATATTGGTTATGAATTAATGTAATTGGTTACAAGGAGTTTGAATATTTTTGACAATCATATATTTATTGTTCAAAGATGATATGATGAATATAATTTTAGCATTTTGATGATAACTACATCTCCGATGTATATTTGTGATAGTTTCATATGCCCATATCTGTTGATTTTTATGGCTAGGATAATTGTATTGTAGTTATTTTTGAAGGAGGCTGTTGATACTGATTATCACAATATGGATCAAAAATTTCTGTAAAATGCTGAACTCTGCTTTCTCATTTTATTACTTGCTGTGTTTGCATTTTTTTAAGTATTGAGACAAACCATTACTATGTGTGTAATTTGCTGTTTGAACTTTTTAGTGGAGGTCGGAGTGGCAAGTCTTGGAGTTCCCCAAGGCTCAGTGCTCGAACACAGCAGTCCAACATGGAGACAGTTTTTTTCGGCACACTTGTAAGTTGTTCTCCAAGTTCGTCTGTGAGTGGTACTTCTCATATAATTTCATTAACACCTGTAAGAGGTTTAATTAGCTGATGAATTACCTATTCTCTTCATGAATGCTCCTTCCCACATTCACGGAGTTGTGGAGTAATGTCATATTCACCTCAGTTGATTATATAGATTATATTCCATATGTCCTTAAAGAGGATTTAATTGCATAATATGTAAATGAAGTTTCCAGCTTAGCACTGTTACCTGCTTACTTTATTCAAATTATTTGCTGTTACAGATCCATATGTTTTATCACTATTCAAAACAAAATTTGCTATACTTCTTTGAATTGTGTAGCAACTAGAGTTTACTCATTCTGCAAATCTGTTTCATTTATACTGATATCATAGTCTGTTTGTATTAGCACTAAAGATGTTCAAATATTGCACTGAAAGCAGATTTAGCTTTAGGCTTATTGATCATAGTTCCTATGCTGCAGCTTTTAGGTAAACCACAAAACATAGGACTGACCAGGGTGACCATTGTTCACATAGGATAGACCTAGTTTTCTGTAAGCTTTAGTCAAGCAAATGCTTTAGGAAGAGGTGATTTCACTAATGATCAGAAAGTCTGTGTGTCCTGTTGGTACATGAGATGAACAGAACTTGATACTTAAGACATAGAATGTTCAATGGATAATACATGATGGAGACTAACTAAATTGTCCCTCAACCCTAATAAACTTGCTCTTATTCACATTTACTCTCAACTCTCTCCTTTCACATACTCTTCCAAACTCAGTCACCAATGTCTGCAGTTTCTAACTCAAATCAACCACCAATGCTGTATCTTTGGCAAACAACAATTGACTCACTTCCCAGGCCCTTTCGTCCCCAACAGACTGCATACTTGCCCCTCTTTCCAAAACTCTTGCATTTACTTCCCTAACCATCCCATCCATAACAAATTAAACAACGATGGTGACATCACTGGGAACCAGTCACTCTCCTCTCTTCCTATTTGTACACATGCTTTACACCCTTGATAAAAACTTCTCGCTACTTCTAGTAGCTTACCTCCCTCACCATATATTCTTAAAGACCTTCTACAAAGCATCTCATCAACCCGATCATATTCCTTCTCCAGATCCGTAAATGCCGCATATAGATCCATCTGTATTTCTAAGTATTTCTCACCTACATTCGTCAAAGTAAACACCTGATCCACACATCTTCTACCACTTCTGAAACTGCACTACTCCTTCCCAATCTGATGCTCTGTACCTGTCTTCACCCTCTCAGTCAGTACCCTCCCATACATTAAATATCCTTACCAACCAATCTACAACACAGTCACCCCCTTTCTTAAAGAATTCAACTGCAATGCCATCCACTCCTGCTGCCTTGCTGGATTTGATGTTCTGCAAGGTTTTCACCACCTCTTCCCTCTTCACCAAACTTCTCCCTGTGACTCTCGCTTCACACACCACCCCAACCAGAACACCCTACATCTGCCACTCTGTCATCAAACTCATTCAACATTCCTTCAAAATGCACTCTCCATTTCCTCCTTGCTCCATTACTACCTTTTATCACTGATGTTCCCCTTTGTTCTCTTGTTTTCACACATTATTTGCCTCCTTCTAAAACATCTTTTTATTTAAGGTTAATGATACTCTCTCACCACAACTTTCCTTTGCCCTTTTTTTCAACCCTTGCACCTTCCTCTTATACATTTCCCAGTCATTTGCACTCCTTCCTTGTAAGTACCATCCAAACGCCTCTCTTTTCTCTTTCACAAACAACTTTTCTTCTTCATCCCACCACTCACTACCCTTTCTAATCTGCCCACCTCCCACCTTTCTAATGCCACATGCATCTCTTGCACATGCCATCGCTGCTTCCCTAAATACATCCCATTCCTCACCCACTTCCCTCACTTCATTTGCTCTCACCTTTTGCAGTTCTACACTCAACCTCTTCTGGTATTCCTTCACACATGTCTCCCTTCCAATCTCATTTACTCTCACCACTCTTTTCTCCCCTACATTCTCTCCTCGTTTTTGGAAACCTCTACAAATCTTCACCTTCACCTCCACAAGGTAGTGATCAGACATCCCACTAGCTGCCCCTCTCAACACATTTACATCCAGAAGTCTCTTTAATTCACCTATCAATTAATACATAATCTGATAATGCACTTTGACCATTTCTCATACTCACATACAAATACTTGTGTATATCTCACTTTTTAAACCAGGTATTCCCAATCACCAGTCTTTTTTTTTCAGCACATAACTCCACAAGCTCTTCACCATTACCATTTATGACACTGAATACCCCATGTGCACCAATTATACCCTCAACTGCCACATTACTAACCTTCACTTTCAAATCACCCTTCACTAATACCCAGTCTTGTGAACCAAAACTGCTGATACATTCACTCAGCTGCTCCTAAAACACTTGCCTCTCATGATCTTTCTTCTCATGACAAGGTGCATAAGCACCAATGATTTATCACCCATCTCTCGCCATCCACTTTCAGTTTTGCCCACATCAATCTAGAATTCACCTCCTTCCACTCTATCACATACTCCCATAACTGTTTCAGGAGTAGTGCTACTCCTTCCCTAACTTTCACCAACCGCTGACCTACTCCCAAGACGTTTCCAAATCATTCTTCCCCTTTACCCTAGAGCTTCATTTCTCTCAGAGCCAGAACCTCCAGGTTTCTTTCCTCAAACATACTACCTATCTCTTCGTTCTTCTCATCTTGGTAACATCCACATACATTGAGACATGCCAGTCTGAGCCTTTGAGGAGGATGAGCACTCCCTGCATGACTCCTTTTTCGGTTTCCTCTTTTAAAAATTGAAATACAAGAAGGGAAGGGTTTCCAACTCCCCACTACTGCCCCCTTTAGTTGCCTTTTACAACACATGGGGAATACTGAGGTAGAATTCTTTCTCCCCTGCCTCAGTGATAATGGCTTTTAATCATTAAGAACATATTTTAGGATAATGATAACATAAATAGATACCCAACATTATGCTTACAACAGGAATCCATGTCAGTCAGTTATGTTTTGATTGCAGAATAATACGATCAAATGTGGAGGTGGAGGAGGTAGCAGTAGTGCTTCCTGGCGTTTGGCCCAGGCACGAGCGACTCATCGCACCATCTGCACGCTCCTGTTGGCTGCTCATACTGCTTTGGCCGCACAGCTAGAGACCATCATGGCCATATTACCACCTTGGGTTGCCAGCAGTGGCAATGCAGGTGCTGCATCAACCACTCCACCTACACCGCAACCTACTCGACTCAAGGTCGATAATTTATCTGAGGTGGCCAAGGTGAGATGCATATTACTCTATAGAAGACACTTTAGTAGTTGACCAGTATACATTCAGTTAGAGGCCTGCTTGTTTGATAAATATGTAAGGTTGATAAATGGCATGGATCCTAGAAGTGATGTCCACACATACAACAAAAGCAAAAACTTTCAGAGATTTGAATAATCACTATAACTGTTTTTGTGCTCTCTTTCTTGCTGCTTCAATACGAAGTGCAGTATTACCCACACCTTAGTACCCTGAGTAGTTGCACACAATGATATCCATTCTCTTAGACTTGTAGGAATTTGACTAAAATGATTAAACTTACAAAATTACATTAAGTATGAAACACTTCCATCCCACCTACCTCGTGCATGTTCTTTGTCTGAGCATATTAATCATACTGATTTTGAGAAGATCAGCTGTAGCTTATGTTTGGTTTACAATGCTGAGAACAACTTATGATTTTCCTCTCTTTTCAGTGAGGTAGCAACTGGTAGACAGTCATTTAGGGTAATTTGATGATTAATATACACATTCTTATTAGGCTTACTTTGTGTTTTTGTAGTCCAACATAATATTTAAGGAAACTTAGATGTTACCTTTTAATGAGAGATCACTTATACTTTAGTCTTGCATGTCTTAAATGGATCTATCTATCAGGAGAAATCAGTTGTACTTAAGCCTTGTGGGTCTGTTATGAGAGATCAATCATACATTATCCTTCTATGTCTAGATTGAATAAGTCTCTTCTCTGAATTATGTATTTGCAGTAAGTATAAACAGATGTGTATTTATTCTTATACTGTACTTCAAACAGTTACATCTTCAGTGCTTCAAGTCATTTAAGATGCCACAGTTAGTAAGAAATATGCAGAATGAGGAAGAATACACATTCCTCTCAAGCTATTTCAGAGACTATATGACTGAAGTGTTTATGGAGTGCAAAGGTGACTGCCAATATAGATAACCAGGTAGCTTTTATCAACCACACAAGCATGAGTGTGAGAGAATAAAGATGACATTTCCAAACACTTCAGGCATCTGGGAACTGCTTTATCATATGAGTGCCAAATTAATATGTACAGTTCTTCAGTATTTTGAGTATTCCTGTTGCTTATCAAAAATTGTGGTGGTGGTTAGCTACTGAAATGACTGAGAAAGATTCTGCATTCATTACCATACTTTTATTGCTGGAAGAGTCATGAATGATATATGATGTACATAAGACAGTACTGTAAGTATGGAATGACAGGATGATATTGCAACACCAGTGACAACAGTTAATATTAGGGATTTATGGTACGAACTAATGTCATTGCATGCTCTCAGGAATGCTACTTCGCCCTCATTGGAGGACAGACACCACGATTTGATCGACGGGTTAATGACAGAACACGGGTAAATTATTTTCCTAGAGGATGGCCTGTGATGCATGGTAGATTCATTAGTCTTAGTACACTTGTAACATTATTTTTTGTGATTTCACATTGAATGTCCCAAATTATGATAAGCAGCATGTTACTGTGTACTGTAAAAGTAATTTTGAATTCAAATTTACCTGCAGCATTGATATTAGTGTCGTTTGACTGAGGACACATTCCGAAATTTATGCTGGATGCATGATGTAACTTGTTGTTTTGTAAATCAGATACTTTTTACATAAGATATACACAGTGACACTAGCAACATATGTTTCATTGGAAGTGTTCAATTGCAAACCCCCAGGACTTTGGAGTTTCTACTGGAAGTTTTGCATCATCATGATAGTTCCAAAGTTTCAGCATTATTATTGTTTTCTGAGTCTGATACCAATCCATATGACCGTATGGCTGGAACTCTTATCTATGTTCCATCTTACACATTAGCTTTCATGGAAGATCCCAAAACAGTAGTGTTGTAGTCCCAGCATTGCCAGAAATGACCAGATATTGCTTATCTAGATGTTGCCAATTGGCGCTTACAGGGATTACATGAACAAAACCATGCCATATTACTGAATGTTTTGATTAGGTAGTAGTGCCTGACTGCAGCTTCTTTTTCCTCATTAATTGTCAGATTTTTCTTTTCTTGGTTGAAATTCAAACTGATGATATGATTGTTTGGAGCAGAGACTGTAAATCATTCCCACCTATATTACTTTCCAAAAGAAGTGACAGAGGAGGAGGGAACGAAGTGAGAAATTTTTTCCAATTAAATCTCAGTCATCTATTCCTAACACTTCATCATTCATGCGGGGAATTGTAAACATGCATGACGATAAGATTATTGTGATAGTGTTAGTTTAGTATTGTCAGTAATAGTATCAATAATGGTAATGGTAATAATATTACCCAGTACCCTTTTTGCAGAGAGTCCTGGTGTTACCCCAGGACCCCTTTTCCAGGGGCTCCTTAACTCCAAGGCTGCACTGCACTCAGAAGCAGGGACAGGTTGGATTCCTTTGAAGCTAGAAGTTCTTTGACGAGACTGTGCTCTGTTTCGTTAACTGATTATGACACAGCCTCACCTAAGTTTACTTTTCATCTGCAGTATAACCTCAAGCAGGTGGAGTCCAGTAACTTCATTCAAACTGATAAGTAAATCTTTATGGCTCTTCAAGCTTCTTTTTGCCTCATGCTTACGTAGAATGAAGCAGGGTGACTAACATAGCCTTTGTCCATTACACTCCTCCATTACACTCAGATTTCTAGATAGTTTATATCTGATTTAGAAATCTTAAAGAATTACAAAGCATTGTTCTTGTAAGCAAGCTTATTAAGCCAAAGCCACACCTTTG
The DNA here is from genome assembly GCA_038088735.1 of Panulirus argus. NCBI lineage: Eukaryota > Metazoa > Arthropoda > Malacostraca > Decapoda > Palinuridae > Panulirus > Panulirus argus. The sequence goes on along the minus strand of JAYMFT010285178.1, from coordinate 18,054 downwards.
GCCAGTTTACCAGTTTATATTTAATAAGCTCCAAGTCACCAATCTGATGTAGGTATGAGCTAGGAACTATAAATGACCCAAATTTCCATCAAGCAGATGGTAGTAATTGCTTTGCTGTTGCAATCATAGAACTCACACTGTAACCAGTGGAAGTAGCCTTTATACTAGCAGAGAGGTGTGTCATGTAGTTGACCGGCTTCCTAGTGGCTTGAGAAATACAGTAGTCAGATATCAAATATGGTACAAGTGAGGAATACACAGACATTGGATGGCCTTAATAGTATAGAATAGGGGATATAGAATTTTGAAAAAAATTTCCATTGCATTGACATAATCTCTTTTCTTCTTACTTTTATTTGTATCTGTTAATTTTCTTTTTGAAATGTTACCATTATTATGTTCAGTTATCTTCTTAATAACTGAAGGACTTCTTTGCCAAAAATTTGAATTGATAGTTTCCATACCACATAGGATGATCTGCCATGTATGTAAGAGCATGGTGTATCCATGGCTTGCTGTTAGGCTCATATATCATGTTTTGATTTTTATTTTTTGAGTTTAAACAGCAGTGAGCTGAAGACACACTTATAACCCCACCCACTTTGCAGTTTACCTTGCTAAGACGAAAAATGTTTGGCATTTATCATACAAACAGGGATTGAAGTAGAATGCTGTTATCTTTTGATAGGTTTTCATCAGCATAGTAGAGTTCTGTTCATGTAGTCCTTTAATCATTGATTAATGAAAAATAATCATTTGTAGTAAAAATGGGGCTAGCATGTCACTGTTCCATGTTCTCATTAACCAAATCATAACCAGGACATCCTTGACTGACCTTGCCTAGACACAGAAAAGTATCTCAGAATTCAAAGTATTCTTTCCTTGCAAAAATGGACAGAGGCACATAGGATAGTGTTTAGGATTTATATATATCTTTATGTGCTTTTGTTAGATATGCAGTTTTGATTCATGTCGTGAATGTGTATTTCTTATAAAGTGTAGTTAGGACATATATGTCTTGAGGACACGTTAGGCTTTCTAACATGTTATTGTAGTATTTCATCATGTGACTTTTGTCCTGTAAAGAGCATCTTTGATGATTAAACCTGAGTGTTGCCCAATGGCTCCCATTTATTCAGGTGCACTAGACATATGCAATTCAACTCTCTATATGTCCTTATATGGGTATTTGTATCATTTCTTCTGCATTTTGACTTACCAAATGAAAGCTCATTTGTTTCGAGATTCTACATGCAACACTAAATAAATGCTAGCAATGAGATGATTAGCACAGGTAAACAGCAAAAGGATCAATATGTAACCACCAGATCAGTGGCTCTAAGTTGCTTAGAAAGACTGGATATCAGAGACTATTTTACCTTCTGTATTACTTTGTTAATCTTGTTTCTCTAATAGTTACTTAAAGACATCAGTGAAAAGTGTATTATTATTGGTTTGCTTCTCGTATCATGATAATCCTAAAATGAAATAAAAGAAAGTTTTCTAGAAGTAATGACACTGCTTATTTACATTTTTTACACCTAACTCAGCACCACTAGTACAACCTCTGACACCACAGAGAGGTTAGTTTCAGACTTCAGCTTGTGAAAAGTATTTGAAGGATTTTGCATTGAATTAAGAACATGGACCTCTGCAATGGCCAGCCTGGACTACCATATATGGATAAAATTGTTGCAACTTTTCATGATGGTTTATATATTGCATTTCCTCAATTTTGCCTGTACCATTTCTGAATTCTTTTCAATTTATAAATTTTAGCTTGTTTTGTTGTTGATCTTACAATACAGCATTATTAAATTTTGCTTCTTGTACATATATTGAAAATTTTCACTAGCATTCCGTCTCTTGCAATGAAAGTTCTCATTATTATGTATTCCATAACATGACTTGCTAATGCAGTTTTTTCAATGTGACCTCAAATTCCACCTTTTCACATATGATTAATCCTAGGTTTAAGCAATTTCATTACTATCCTGTTATTCATTTTAAGGTGTCACCACTGTATTTCTAATCAATTTATGAATCATTTGCTCAAGTATTTCTCCAATGAATTCCATTAAGTTCTCTTCTGCCCATGTGCATATTATATATGAATGTTTTTGCATTTTCTCTGCATTGATTTCTGATTTTATCTTCTCATGTTCTCCATTGTCATCTACAAAACACCTTTTGATACTTTCTTATACTTCTTTATCTATGTTTGATATCATTTTTATAAACAGTATTGAAACAATACTGTTCCTTGTAGCACAATTGATATAGTATCTTCATCTGATGTAGTTCCATTTGCTATTGCATTTCACTGTGGAAGACCTGAGTTAGGTTAGCACCCCCTCCCTTTGTGTGAAAAATGGGCTAAAGGAAAACACATTCAGCTTACAGTAAATAAAGTGGAGTACTCTCTCCTGATTACTGAAATGCATAACTCATCAGAGAGAAGTCGACCAAGCAGCTGCCACATAATTAAGGAGCATGGCTGTGTATCAGAGGCATGATTATATTAATGTTTTTCATTATCATTTGAGTTTTTCTTGCTTTCATTACATCAGCACAGTAGAATAAATCACTGTTAATGTTAGCTCAAAGCAAATTATGTGGCTGTATACTTTGGATTAACCTTTATTTTTCAAGATATGCATTTGAACATGGCCATGGATTCATTTTAGATAAGCAACATTTATTTTAAAGAAGGGATACTGTCGCATAGTAAAGGAATATAATTGACTGGATGTATGGCAACAAACAGAATATCAAACTCCAACATTTACCATAAATATTTGTACAAAACATCTCCCATGGGACTTTCAAAATGCAGGAGCCATACTTGTACCAGACACAGTGAATGGAAAAAATTAGAGATCCTATACTTTCCAGCTGCAGTGAAAGAGTTAGAAACTCCTTGATCTATCCTAATAGCTTTCCTTTTATTTTTTATCAAGCTGCTTTAACATATTTCTGTAGTTTACTCTATCAAAAACCATAACAGAGTCAAGAAAAACAGTATATGTTTTCATTGTATGTTTACGCTCTCTAATGATAGCTGACTTTATTTACTTTTGCAGACAAGGGGTTATAGAAAAAAGATATTTCATTAGATATCAGAATACCAAGCAGTGGGACAGGGAAGCAAAAACTGTTCATTAGATATCAGAATGCCAAGGAAAGTGGAGACATGACTGTAAAGAGATTAGAAGGTACAAGAAAAGTAAAATATCATAAAGTCTCTAAAGATAATAAGTTCTGGTCAGTATCAGTGTAACTACCTTCCAATCACAATAGGCCTCTGCTGCTTTCAGTTGTATGTTTGATGACCTTTCAGTGATGGAAAAATTACTTTGATATTAAAGATATGCATTCAACCAACAACAAAGAACTCTCATTGTTGTATACTTTCCACTTTGACCTATTCACCCTTATACTGGGAGCAGTGTCCTCAGACAAGAATGATGACTTTTGAAAAGTTGAATGATCAAGAAAGTTAAGGAGATGGTGCCCCATGGGTGTATAACTCCCTACCCATACCGTATGAATAGGTAATTACAAATAGGCAGCTACTGTCAGGATGTAAAGCCTGAAGTCAAATATCAGTGTCATTGATTAATCTTGTTTGTTGTTGTTCAAGTTCTCTGTTGAATCCTTCTTAGGTTCTTCTGTAGACCGAGGGTCCACAAAGTCATACTCTAGTCTCACAGAGGTTGGAATATCAAGCAATTCAAGGTGCTGATAAGGGGAAATTCTCTCCCAATAAGACTTTTTCCTTCACATCAGATTGTAATGCAATTTATTTTTATACAAATATTTTGAGATCTGAAATCTATACCTCATATTTTAGTACTTTGTATTGATACATTATGTATGTATGTATACCTTAGTTTGATACTTGATGTTTCGATGCTTTTTACTGTTTCTTATTTGGATGTGTCTTCTTTTATATTACTTGTTAGTCGCTTCTTTTGTTTCAGCATTTCTGTGTACCCCGTACTTTGATTTTAGTTATTTTCATTTATGTGTCCTATTGTATTGAATGCATCTTTTCCTGTATATGTGCAGGGTTACACTTGGATGACTTATATTTTAGTTACTAACTAAGGAACCTGTTATTTTGATACCCTTTTTTCCTTGTTATTTGATGTTGCATTGCAGATTTGGCATCTTGAAAATGATTTTGTTATTCTTTTTAGCCTTTGTATTTCACAGAATAAATCTTTTATGTCATTATCTCTTATGCTTCTCTGTCTTTCCTACAGTAAGTGATTTCCTATATTCTAAAGTTCTTACTTAGGTGCATAACCATGGGGATGTGGGTACCCTGGCAGCCAGTACCCAAACTTTTTAGCTGCCAGAAGTTTTTTCATATTTTACAGTTGAGAATAATGTGTATATATCATTGTAAACCGAGGTAATTCTTTGAAGTTATGGTTTGCTAAGCATTTTGTTACTTATACATGATGTAAATAGAACTTGTAAGGTGGTAGGCATGAGTTCCTTAGGCCATACTCGCTCTTATTTTGGCCTGGGACCCTCATCTTCCTGAAGTCCTGGTTTTGCCCCTTTGATACTAGTTTTGCTCCTTTGCAAGTTTTGTGCCAAGTCATGTGCTAAAAGAAGTAGTGATTAGAAATACTCTGCATGAAAGATGGTGCATATGGTGCTTAGGTATACACAGGTGAATGGGGGTAAAGGTAAACAGATATTATTGGATTGTGTGCTAACAGACAGGTATATTATAGGGAGGATAGGTTAGGTTAGGTGAGCTGTGCTTGGTGTTTATGTGTATGCATAAAGTATATGATAGGGTTGACAAAGAGGCCTTGTGGAAGGTGTTATAGATACTATAAATGTAGTTAATGCAGAGTTGCACAATGCAGTGAGTTTTTGCTGGGAGAGTAAGGCATATGTGTGAGTAGGAAGAGAGGAGGATGTGTGGTTTAAGGCAAAAATAGATTTTTGCCAAGGTTGTGTGATATTTCCATGATTATTTAATCTGTTTATTGATTGGGTGGCGAGGGAGGTAAATGTAAGGGTCTTAAAAAGTGATTGACAGGTCCATATTTTGCTGGGGGTTGGGGTTCTAGGCAGGAGAATTAGTTGCTGTTTGCAGATGACACATGCTTTTGTAGCTGATTCCAAGAAGAAACACCAGAAGTTGGAGTCAGTGTTTAGGAGTGTGAAAAGAGAAAGTTTATGGTAAGTATGAACAAAAGTAAGTAATAAGTTGAAGCAGGTTGGTAAGACAGAATGGAGTGAATGAAGGTTTTATTGGGGGGACCAGCAGGAAGTAGAATGGTTTAGATAATTGGAGTGGATATGTCAGCTGCTGGAACCATGCTAGCTGATGTAAGTTATTAGTTGGAATATGGGACTGAGGTCTTTTGTGCATTAAGGAGTATGTAGAAGTAGAGGTTAGTATCTCAGGACAAAAAGGGGTATGTTTCAATGTATAGTAGTCCCAGTAGTGTTCTTATGAATATGTCTTAAACCTTGATTGCAAAAGAAAGGAAAAAGGTGGATATGTTGGAAACAAGATGCTTGACGGCAGTATATAGTGTGAGGCAGATTGTTTGCAAAGAGAATGACAGTGTTAGAGAGATGTGGTAGTGAATGCAGTCTGATTGAGAGCACTGACTAGGGTGTGCTGGAAGTGTTCTGATGTAATTGAAGAAAGACCACTTATGAAAATCGACATGTCAGAAGTGGAGGGGGCAAGTGGTACGAGGAGACCAAGAGGGAAATGGAAGGTTGGGGGAAACTTAGGGCTGTCAGGGCCTGACCTTTCAGGAGAGCATGAAGCATGCATGGAACACAATGGACTGGAATATTGCATTACTTGGGGGGCAATGTACTGTTAGTGAGCTGAACCAGAGCAAATGAGTTGGTTTCAGTAAACCACAGAGTCATCTTTGGGGCTTATAAGTGATTTTGATATATTAGAAAACATTGGGAAAACATGTGCAAACAAAATTACATCCCATCCTAATTTTATTCAGGACATCACCTGACAGACACCCATCTGAAACTACACTCTCCAGGCATGTATGAGTTATCCTTTTTCAAATATGATCATGACACCACTTATCTGTCATACCTGACAAACACCATTGTAGCCTATCACAACACCCATCATGCCCAAACTGCAACTTCCACACTGAAAACACTGATTACTTTCTTTTTATCTGTTCTGTGCTCACCCCAAAAAGACACATGCACAACGTTACCATACTTTTTGACTTGCATTATTGTCTGGTAGGCATGGCTGGCTTCCTGAGCATTGTAGGAGCCCTTTAGAAGGGACCTCTTGGGCAGGAAGGTAAAGTACTGTTCGTATAGATGTAGTTAGTTTGTTCTCTTAGATGTTGATTGCAGGTTTTATAGAGAAACGTAATTAATTTTATAAATATTCATTGAATTATTATTTAGCCTTTTTTTTAGACATAATGAATTATGACAGGGAGACTATATGTCATTTTCTAGTCTGCAGCATTAGTGTCCAAAAATGACTACATGTAGAGAAATGTAAGCCTGATCATGTATTTCCAGAACAGTATTGTAGAATAATGTTTTAACTGTAAAGACCTTGGTAAAGCAGATCCAGTTTCCTGCATCAAGAGTCTTGAAGCATGTTTGATAAACTGATTAAAAAGAATCTCTGTTTTCAGACCGTTGATTGTGAGGAAGATTTCTTAGTAGCAGCTAACAGTGATATAGCACAGCTGTGTGCGGAGAATATTCTTTTATGGCAGCACTTCCTCAGCGTGGTAATGAGCTCAGAGCCCGTGAGACAGCACCTGGCAAGGCAACATCATATGCAGCGGGTGAGTCATGATGCTCTATTTATTTCGGCAGACATTATCATCACCACTCATTCTCACAGTATCTCAGTCATAATGCTCTAACTTATAATTATAACAATGTTCCTCCTAGATTGGCTGCCACTAAACTGTAACAGACATCCATCATATTAGTTCCTCAGTTTTAACATTATGTAAAGACTGTTGCTTCACACACTGTCGCTACCAGTCACTTCCTCAATACCTCACTGAAAACTCCTGGGATGAAAGTAGTTCCCGGGATATGGTAACTCCCTAATAGTCACAGTTATTGCCGTGATACTCCTCAATAGCATATTGTTAAAAACAGAGTTCAGATACTTTCTTTCAGTATCTGCTGCCAATCCGCACACATATTAATCACCAACCACATTTCCTACCTTTTAGCTTCATGTGTCACACACGGTCCTGTAGAATCTGTCGACTGCGCATGATTTTAGCCATCACCATCCCTCAGCATCTTACTGATAAACTTCATGTTTATGGCCATGTCCATAGACTATTCTTCTGTCTCTTACTCACTGTCATCACTATCCTTCAGTATGTTATTTTCAGCTCCATGAGACTTAATATGTCTCCAGAATTTTCTGCTGCTTCTAACTCACAGCTATTGTTATTCCTAAAGATTTCTTTGTTGATTCCCTAAATCTTAAGACTGGCCTACAGACTAATACCTACCCCCTCCTCCCTACATAATTTTCCCATTGTCTATGAGAATATCATTGTTAACTCTCTGATATTACTTTCATGCCACTGTCTTCTGAGATCTACAGCCACCTTACAGTGATTAGTACCTCCATTCCTCAACATCTTTTTTGTAACTTCCCTAGTCATAACATTGTTCTACAAGATCTACAGCCACATCACTACTACATACTCTCAGCTATCTTGACTTAATTCTTGCCACAAAGTTGTCATTGGGAAGATGAACAAACTGGAGGGGTGTAAGAAGTGTTAAGAACGGTTTGGAAGACTCTCTGTTATATATATGTTAGTGACTTGCTGAATTGCAAATATTTCAGATCCAGCAACCTCAAGGACCTAGCTGAAGCTGGTTTCCAGAAATTCTTGGTCTTTAGTAACTTATGCCAGTCTCATAGCCTAATCTTACATAATTCCTTGCACAATCTATCATTTCATAACATAATTTGTTTTTGTTTTTGCACATTGTTTTTTGTTTATTATGCAGCATACCATGGACATTATGATTTATTCACTGTGGTATCTACAGACATACTACATGACAGTAAGAAATAAAGAAATTTCCAGACATTTCTATCCAGTCATACCAGCCTGATCCTGACACCTCCTTCAAACAAATGTGATAGTCCTCATGAAATTATTCCCTAGCTAGAGTCACACTCAGCCCTTACTTTTGACTCTGTGGATTAGTGGTTCCTTCCTCTCATTATGATTAGCTGGCCATACGGTTAAGCTTATGTTCCCAAGGTCCATTCAAATGCAGAAAAACACATTTTACTTTGGGAAATTCCTTTTTGTACTTTAACAAATTTTTAGCAGTGATGACTGGAATTGTTATCCCACATGCCCATTTTATCTTCTAGTAAGTTTGGTCTCTCATAGCAGATCTAATAGTAATAGGGTGAAGCAGTGACGAGTTTAATGTAGATAAGTATCATAGGGCTAGTCACTTTGTTTAGTTGATATGACTTCCTCTTAATAAGTTGTCTTTGCTGCAGAAGGTGACTGATCAAAAATGATACTTTCCATGTGACTTCCTTTTGTTTAAGCATAGAAATAAGATTCAGATTAAGGAGTCTTATAACATTTACAATTTTCTGTTTTGTATCTCAGAACTAAATATGAATCAAAATACTATATGATTTTTTTATTATTTACAGGTTAAAAGATTTGCTGAAGCATTTTTTGTCATAGACAATCCTCGCCCTTCAGCAAGTGGATGCTATGATAGCAACTACCAGAACTATGTCTTAATATCAGAGGCTGTGAGACGCTCACGATACTTCAGTCTTTTGCCACCACTTGCCATTGAGTGTACTGAGGTAAGGTACCCATACAATTTGAATTGGAAATTTTTCCCACAAAAAATTTGTAAAGGATTTACACATCAATTAGTCGCATAAATATTCCATGATAGATGTAGTCAGTATGAAGAAACAGATTTGCTATCAATTGTGAGATTTCATGGTAGGATAGACAACTAAACAGAAATAAGATACAGAGTCAAGACTCATAAGAGTCAGAAAATAAAATATGATTGAATGAACAAGAAAGAGAGGGATTCAAAAGCATTGATAATTTCTTTTCTTGTGTTTCTTCCACAGCTCCAAATTCAGAGTACAGGGTTCAGAACATATTCTCAAGGTGTTTATTTATTTGTTAGCCATCCGTATTTTGTGATAAGGAATTAACAGAAACTCTCCGCTATTAATGAGAGCCATTTTATGATAGTAATTCCTAGATGCAGCTGTAATGATGTAGGGGTTTATCTATATTTCTTTTCATGATTATTGTTATTATTATTACTATTTTTTCATAATTGATTGCTGTTTCCCACATTTGCAAGGTAGTACCAGGAACAGAAGAAGAAAATCCTCATACTCTCACACCCATTCTTTAGCTGTCATGTGGAATGCACCAAAATAAGTATTATATCATTATTTTTTCATACTTGATCACCGTTTCCTACATTAGCGAGGTAGTGCTAGGAAACAGAGGAAGAACGACACATCTACTCACATGCACATATATATACAAATATGCACATACACATATATATATATACATATGTAAACTTACACATTCTTATTCATATATACACTGTACATATTCATACTTGCTCACCTGCATCCTTTCCCAACACCACCCTGCCCTACAGGAAACATTACAAATGTATGAAGGAAAGGAAAAATGATCACACACACACATGCACACACACATCAAAGAAGAGAGCAGAGTAAGGGTAACCAGGTCACAACCTCTTAGTTCTTAAAACAGATCAATGACACAGGCAGTGAACAGTTCTTTAAGACATGTAGGGATAAAACAACAAAACATGAAACATCAAATCACTCAAGAAACATGTTAAAAAAGATGTGAGGAAATACTTTTATAGTATAAGAATGGTGGATGAATGGAATAAAATTTCTGAAAACATGGTTAATGCTGGCAGCATACAAAAATTCAAAAAGTTGCACAATAATGTTCAAGAAATGGAGTCCCATGAGTATAAAACTCCCGCCTCGTATAGTACAGTGGATGATTACATATGTACAGCCGGATGGACAGGAGTCTTTTATGAGCATCTTTGTAGATGATGCCAAGATCATGGGGGAAGTGAGATTAAAAATGATTGCATCAGCAATCAAGAGGAACTGAACAAATTTCAAAGTTGGTGTAATGAATGATAATGAAATTTAATCAAAGAAAGTTGAAGGTACTAAGGATGGACACATTGAAAGAATGCATCAATATAGTTATTACCTAATGAGATATATGGCACAGGAATTTGTTTATGAAAGAGACTTGGGGTCACCTTTGTACCAAATCTGTTGCCAGAACTCCTCATCAGAATTATCTTTAAAGGAAGCAAGCTGTATGCTGGCAAATATTAGCATTGCATTTATGTATATTGGTAAGGAAATGTGTGTTGTACTATTCAAAATATATACTAAATCAATCTGAATTATACTTGAGAGAGTTCAGAAATGATCAGCTAGGATGATACTTGAATTAATAGAGCTGTGCTATATTGAGAGCCTAAGAGCTGCAAATTTGCCCATCATGAAGGAAGGAAGAGATATGAGTGACATGATTACAGGTCTTAGGTTTCTAAATCAGGTAAACATTAACAGTGAAGACTCTTCATGAGAGGTAATGACAGAGTAACCAGAGGCCACAATAACAAGCTCTTTAGAAAGGATATGAAGGGCTACCATGTTAATGTAAGGGTTGTGGATGGTTAGAATATGCTAAGCAGTGAAACTGTGAGTGCCATCAGTATACAAATGTTTAAAAAGCTACTTGATAAAGTTCAAAAGTCGGGGCTTCATGAGTTCAGAACTTTCTCCCTGTACTGTAGAGATAGGTATTTTTGGAGAAAACTTAAGTATTTTCCTGATCATTTATGCAGAGATCCTTATATCGTGCTGAACCCTTCTTACATTCTCAGATGGATGGTGATGTATCTACATTACCTGTGATTTTTGAGGATCAGTATCAGCATGTTGCAGAATTTGCCCGCCGGAGATCAATAGTCAGTCGAAAATCAGGTAAGAATTTGTACTTGTATCTGAGCTGAAAATTTTTAATATATTTTTCTTATTATTCTTGCCCCATACAGTGTTTGTGCAAATTGAATCTTCAATTATTTGGACTTCAGATGAGAGAAATTTACGAATGGACTTCAGTAAGATTTTCTGGATATTCTCTTGTGTGCCTTGTGAGCCTGGATAGTACTTTTTTATGTTTATTTTTAGCTTTTCATACCTTTATCGTAAAGCAAAACTTCAGAATGCCAATTGAGTATAATATAAGTGTCCTAGGATTTACCTTTAGACTGTTATTCATTAATGAAATCTCATCCTTTTAGTCTTTTCATAAGAGATGTTTTATTCGTTAATCCCATATTTAAGTTTTTTTAGCCCTTGACTTAAAAGACAACTTAAAGACATAAGATTTAGCCTCATAGGATTGTAAGGAATAGAACTTTCACTAAAAAAAAGTGCTCATTTTTTATTATTTCCATATGCAGAAAGTGACTTTATTGGTTTGTTTAGAGATATTCAGGTAACACAATTTTCCTATCCTTTTCATTTCAGGATTCACTTCCAGAAATTAATCTCTCTCCTAGAACAATCTAGAGATTTAACTCAGACATAATAATAATTTATAACATTGTATTTCAAGGGCAATTTTAGTTTACTTACAAATCACCAATGAAATATTATTTAAGGAAATACAGATTTTACCATTTCACACAATTTTTAACTAATTTGTTAACTAAACAACAAATACTGTAGAATGTTCTTGTCTTCATTGACAGTCTTTCACAGTTTTATTATGAGGTTTAGTCCCTTTTAATTAGTTTTAACACAATCTCTTTATTTCAGAAAATTATCTCAGTACAACAGATATCCAACTAGCTATGGATCAGTTAGAAGCAGAAAATGGGAAGAGGGAAGTGATCCCTCCTGATGTCACAAGACCTGAGCCACAGACTCGTAATGGTCTAAAATCTGCTGCCAAGGAATCTCACATTTCAATCCTCTCACAGCTTGAGGCTAAATCAAATGTAAATCATGACTCCAAGTCACTCACGAGTCATGATAATAAATCACTTACCAGTACTACATTTGACTCAAAAGCACCAAGTACAAGTGGGTATGAATCACGTGGGACAAGCAACAATGAAGGAAAGACCTCAAAATATGTTGCAAAGAATAATAAATCCCAGGCACAGGGTGTAAAGACTTCTGGTCAAAGTTATGTGATTGAAAAAGAAAGTGCACCTAGTAAAGAATCCAAGGGAACATTTAAGGCAGGAACTAAAAGTGGAGAGAGTCGATCACGCAGCAATGATTCGCGAGTATCCTCAGTTCACAGCGGTGGGAGTGGGAGCAGTAAGCATACCCTAGGCAGTGGATCTGAAAGTGATGAAAAGACATTAGCATCAAGGGCATCTAAAGGATCAAAGGGTTCTAAATGTTCTGAGGGTTCAGGAAATAAAGAAGAATCAGATTCTGAAGATAAACCTCCATTGCCTCCACGAACAGACAAGATGCCAAAGGATTTCAAGCCTCCCATTCCACCAAAAACCCATAAACTTCCAATGCCCAGAAACAGTTTAAAAGAAAAACTGAAAAATAACTTGAAATTAGAATTAAGGCTTCCAGCTAATCAAGGGTCAGCATATAAAAGAGCAAAGTTTAAATTAAAATTGATACAGCGAGCACAACAGCTTAGATCTAATACCTCAAGTAATCATAAAAGTAAAAGAGCCCAGGCAAATGCTATTGCAGAGAATGTGGTTCTTTTGAAATACCGTCGACTAGAGCCCTCTCTTAGCATGCCTTATAATCTTGGTGCTCACACACCTGGCAGCGGGAGTGGGGGTGGAGGGGATCAGCTTATGAGACACTCCCAGAGTACATTATCTATGCCCTCTTTCCTGTGGGAAGTAGCAAATGCTTCATCTCCAGGAATCACAGAGTCCATGCCAGACCTCTTGGCCTCAGATACAGAATCTTCATCAGAGATAAACCGTAATGGACCATTAGCCCCACCAACCAGACCAGTAAGACTAGACCGCAATCCTCCAGTTCTTTCAAATGTTGAAGTTGGCATTGTATCTGCATCAGATTCCACATTATTACAGATTGGTGGAGAAAAGGTTGAACCAGTAACACTAAGTAAGAAAATGACATCACCAGTTAAAAAGACACCAGACAATCCCAAACCTTTAATTCTGCAGCAAGACTCTTCCTCTAATAGTGATATTACATCGGAACAAAGTGGATGGGTATCAAATTCTAGTAGACAGAGCTCAGGGTCATCAAGTGGTCAAATTAGTCCTGATTTAGATATAAAACAGTTTCCTATTAAAGATATGCTTTCAGCAACTTCCACTGCCCAGTTCAAAACGAATGGAGTAAGTAGTAATAGTTCAAATTCCAATGGAACGAAAAGCAATGCAGCCAAATCCAATGGAACAAAAGTGAATGGTACAAAAACTAACCGAACAAAAAACAACGGTGGAAAAGTCAATGGACCACAAACCCCAAAGACTCCTGTGAATGAAACACCTATAAAAACTATACCAGGAGCCAAGTACAAAGGTAAGCAAGGATCAAGAAGCCCAGCAAATCACAGGACGAGCAGGTCAGAATCTCGGACTCAGGGTCACAAGATAGGTGGGAAGGAAGCCACACAGAGATCTGCTTCTAATGACCAGCTGCAGATGAAACAAAGAAAAAGTCCACATAGAAAAGAAGTTAAGAAGTCACAGTCACTACAGAAAGTTAATAACAATAATAGATCGGATCCTCATGTTTATGAAGAAGTACCTTTGCCGCCACCTCCTAAAGAGTTTCAAGATCCATCACCTGGTCTTCGAGAAGCTTTAAAAAGAGGTGGCTTTGCTACCACTGGAAGGATACCACGAGAAGACAGAAGTGCTAAACATACAGTTGGTGGATACAAGGAGAGACCTAGGAGCGAAAGTCCAAAAACAGAAACAGGTAGAGTCCAGAGAGATGATGGATATAAGAGTGAACGTAGCCATGGCAGTTCGCGTACTGTTACACCAAGGCATAGCGGGGAGTTTGAATTGGAAGATATGACTAATGTGTATGAGAGTGTCAGTGAAGTTTTAAATGACGTTAAGAGGACTTCAAGAAGAGCAGGGCATGGTCATGATAAATTCAATTCTTTACCGTCTATGAGAAGAAGACATCAGTCCACATCAGGTCCTGGAAGGCCAGAGAAAAGAGGACCAAGTAGAAAAATGGCTGGTACTCCTGATCGGTTATCTGAACCTACGCCCACAAAACTGAACCAACATCACATAAATGGAACAGAGCGTGTACGGACTCAATCAGCACCTCCTCCAAATATAGATAAAAGTGATTCCTTTAGGGATTATCCTGGCTCTCGTGACAAAGACTCAAAACCACATAGGAGATCAGATCCTTTGTCAGTTAAATCTGAACCACCAACCCACTTAGCTGACAGCAAGTGCACGTTGCTTGAACTGTTTTTGGAGCAGCAGGGAGCTAGTGTATGGGCTCACCGGGAGGCGCAACGAGAACTCCTAAAGGCTGCTCAGAGTGCTGCTAGAAAAGAGGCTTTAAATAATGAGACCAGACTCCTTCAGGAGGCTGCACGAAAGGCAGAGGAGCATTCCAAGCTTAACTCAGATATGAAAAATAAACCAGACATCATGAACGATGGTTTTGATGACAGTTTGTCGGACATCCCACCACCACCAAGACCTCCTTCACCAAGGTATTTTTTTCCATTATATACATGTCACTTCATTGTTGTAGATAATCGCAAATATTATTTACATATTACTTCATTACAGGTAGATTTATTGATTAATTTTTTGATATATGGGATACCATTTGTAGAAGTTCTTATACTGATATATCAAAGGCCTCATATTAGAACTGTGTTATTATGGTATACTTAATTGTTTCAGTTGTTGAGTGCACAGTGTATTCACCAAGCCACTATGATATTCTCTCCAAAATGTTATACATTAATTTCAGCTTAAGTCTAATATGGAGATATGACAGCTCTTCCAAAAGCAGTTATATTATATTACTTTTTAGTGGACATACCTTGGGCAAAAGCATTTCATAATATGATTTTGAAAGACCATTTGATACAAGTAAGTACAAAGTTGTTTTAAGCAAAGAGAAAGTATAACATAAGAAAGGAGCTGCTTTATGCACTCAGATGATACTCCAAAGAGATTGTAGTCACATTCAGCAGTGAGGCAGGCTTGAATAGCCAATATATGTATCCTTTGGAGTGAAGGAGGAAGTACTATACAAATAGCCAATATAAGTGTTCACTTGTGGATTAGTGGAGGAAGTACAATACAGATCATGGATATCTAATATTTTCTGTACCTTCCAATGTGGTAAAATGTTTGAAAGAAAAGGAGAAACCAAGAGTTGGATGGAAGGATAAATAGAGGGACTCTGTGGTTAAGAGGGACACAGATATGGAGGAGCATTGAAATTTTGCAAAGATAGGTGTGCCTGGAGAAGGTAAAGCATGCACAACTGTTTTAGGTAGTAGAATATGGTACATACTCCTCCTGGACTCCTTGCCTACTATATAATGTAAACAAATGAGATTTTATAATGTTCAGATGATGATAACAGCCTTCTATCATGTTTAGACATATTAGGGATGTGGAGTGGTTTTAAATATGATATTAAAGGAAAAGTCAGTCACCATGCAGAGCAGAAGGAAACAAAACAGGAGGATGATGCAACAGGTCATAGGATATGCAGTGGACTTTAACCTATTTACTGTCACGATAAGAGCTGCATTTCTGATCTACTCTCAATTTTTTTTTAAGACTATGTTTGTATTAAAAACATGGATGCAGAGAATAAGAAAAAATAAAACTTCCTTATAATAAATGAGTAAGAGTAGAATAAAGTCATTTATGTGTTATGCGCACACTCCATGATCACTGTGAGACGGGTCATACATCAACACACTCTTACTCCCTCACACCTCTGCTGGCACATAAATGTTTACAATAATGCAGTAAACAATTTGTGACACTCTTTTGTCTTGCTTTTTTTATTTGCATATGGTCGTAAAGGATTGCCTTATGATTCTATATACATCAGGTTGTAAGTATGATAACATCCTTACTATTATGAAGAGATTTGATAAGATGGTTCTTGGGTGACCCTAACAACTGTCCAAAATGGCCGCTGTTACTAAAAATAGTTTGTCCATTAACTTCATTTCAAATAAGTCGTCACTGAAACTACTTGGTTTATTTAAACTTGGAAAGGATGGTCCTTGGTTTATCCCTTTACAAACTGTGACCAGCGATCCCAGCCACTGATGGCTGCTTTTACTTAAACTTTTCTGTCCACTAAATTCTCACATTTTGGTCTTCCCTCCAGAAACTAATGGGCTATTATGAACCAAATTTGACTTAAGTGTCACTTTTCAGAATGTGTCCAGTGACCTTGACCTCTGTTTAAAATGGCCCTTGTCATTTAAGAAAGAAATTTCTTCAAATAGCTTTAACTTCTTCATTTTTAAGGCAGAATGTACTCAAATTTCAACTGCAGCTACAGTGATTAGAGTGGTTTAGCATATGATATAAGTTTTTTGTTAGATCCATTGTTCTGTCAGTTTTTACTGAGTATGCAAATATGGCCTTGTTTGTCAAAAATCACTTAAGAACCTTTTCTGTCTATTCATCTGCATCTTTGATGTCCATTTCCTCTGGGAACTCACTCAAGGGGGTAGCCATTGCAAAAGAATCACCATAACTGGTGAACTCCAGGGCTGCTACTTATCCTTTAGTGCCTCAACCTTAACAGGCCACAGGCAGGGGACAACACTAGTGCAGTGTTTCCAGCAGCTCCTCCCTAATGTTCCTAATGACTACTTCTACCTAATGTTCCTACTTAATTTTCTAACCAACTACTTTTACCTAATGCTCCAGCTTCTGCCATTACCTAATGTTTCTTTGATTGCTCCTGCACAATGTTCCTAGCTACTACTTGTCACTATTGTTCCCACTTTTGCCAAAAGGCAGGGATAGCACATAGCACTTGCTGCCAGAAAATGTAGAGTTACAAAGAATAAACTGTGTGAGTTAATTGTTGTCAAGTGTTATAAGTGACAAGGCGAGATTGAATGTTTGCGGACAGAGTGCCACCAGTCCATATGTGGGTGAGGCAGAAAGAAAAGAAAACAACCTGAATCAGAGGAGGGCTGGCTCACTACACAACTTTCACTAACCCTCCAAACACCAAGTTAAAATACCTCCCTGGTCAGTTGCTACTTACCATCTGCTACCTACCAAAGAATCTCTTTAGAAATCACAAGACCAATTTGAAATAAACTTAGCAGGGATGAGCCATGGATGAGCAAATATGTATCATAGGTGATTGCTCTCAAAATGACATGTATACGGCAACCTCAAACACCATCTAAGATGGCAATTGTTACTGGAAATAGAAAGATTTTTCAAACAGCCAAAACTTCTCTGTTTCATGGCAGATTTGCCTTAAACATGAACTGTTGTTACATGATTATGAGTTGTTTGATATATATATATGACTGGCTTTTTTTTTTTTGATGCAATTCTGACTAGTATCTTCTCTTGTGCAAATTGGTCATATTTTGAAGAAATATTTATTTATTTTATTATACTTGATCGCTGTTTCCCGCGTCAGCGAGGTAGCGCCAGGAAACAGACAAAGACAAACCCATCCCCCCGCATGCACACATATATACATACATGTACACATATGCACTGCACATATATATGTACATATATACATACATACACATACACATACACACACGTACATATTTAGATTTGCTCGCCCCCATCCACTCCTGATGCCACCCTGCCCCCGGGGAAAATAGCATCACCAACCCCCGCGCCTGCAAGGTAGCGCCAGGAGACAGATGAAATGGCCACATTCGCTCACACTCAGTCTCTAGCTGT
>JAYMFT010285167.1:0-10435 GCA_038088735.1 Panulirus argus | reverse complement strand
GGGGGGGGGGGGGGGGGGGGGGGGGGGGGAGACAAAGCTTCGACGAGGATATAAATGATTTATTTACAAGTTGGAAGGTAATGACTATGAAGAGGAACCAAACAGAGACGACAAGGTAGCATATTGAGGTAATCTAGAGCTCACGAGGAAGGAAAATGAAGACAGTAATATGCACAGAGACTCGGGTAAAGATAGTGGAAGCGAGGGAGGTAAAGACAGGGAGAGAGAGAGAGAGAGAGGTGGGGGGAGGGGCGACACGACGGCTGGCGGCGGTGGTAGCTCAAGGTGCCAGAAAATAAACATCTAAGACACGCGTTATGGATCATCCGAGGGACGTCAGGGGAGGCACTGAGGGGAGGTAGGAAGGGGAGGGAGCAGTCAGCACTTGCAGCCACCTGTGAGGGGACGACAAAGGCAGTGAGGGGGCGAGAGGGGGGGGGGAGAGGCAGAGCGGAGTGAGGGGGGAGGGGGTAGTGTCAGCACTTATAACCACCTGTGAGGGGTGACACAGGCATTGGTGTGGAGGCAGGAATGCGACAGGAGAGTCAGCCACTGTAGCCACCTGTGAGGAGAGGGAGCTACCACCTGTAGACACCTGTGATGTGCGACAGAGGCAGCAGGGGTGAGAGAGGGGAGCCAGCACCTGCAGCCACCTGTGAGGGGAGGAACATTTTTAAACAAGATATTATTAAAACCCCTCTCCCCCTCGAAGCCATATTTTCCTTGGCCCGACTACAGTTTTTTTCCCCCCTCGACTCCAGCCAGCCTGACGCTTGCTATCGTCTTATCTGCTGTAGCTGCTGGTATTCCCCAGCTGCAGCGGTAACCATCCTGTGTCCTCTTCTTCTACACTTCCCTTCGTCCTCACGCGAAGGATCGCAACCAACGGTGTTTGCTCATCTGGCTTAGCCCCTCTGATGAGCCACTCGTATCTTGGGCTCTTCTTCTATTCCTGTCGTAGGTTCTTGAAGGTGCTTCTGCTATGTGTGCTGTCAGTGCTTTCATTTTTCAGTTTGCAGCCTTCCCTGTGTAGATTTACCTGTTGCTTGTTGCTTTAGATATGCTACTATTGCTGCTAGCACTTACGTGACTAACCAGGAATACTATCCTGTTCTCCAAAACAACATCCTCCACCGTCCGGTATTTAAGCACCGGTGATAAAACTGCCTGTTGCAGCTGTCACGAGTTATTCATACCTTCGAATGGCTGCGAGAAGAGGACGATCAGATATGGTGGGAGGAACACACGCTGGGTATCTGACATTTTCTGTGGTTTTGAACAGCTTTTGTTCGCTGGAAATCCATTCCTTTTCCGAATTATCATTTGTTGTACTTCCTCAACTTGATGCTGTGGTTCCTTAAGCTTTCTCTATGTGTACTATTCACATGATGGTTTTTACCTTTGTAGGATTTCACTGAATAGAAACTCTCTACACGGATGTTTCATTTACTCTGTCACTCGTCGCTCTCACCGTCTCAACAACTGCTAAATAGAATGTATCATTTCCATGAATCACTCTTTGGTGTCCACAATACCTTGGAATGAACCCGCAAAACTTCGTAAAAGCAAAGCGTCAGCTAATTTTGACCAATTCCGTCGCAGGAACTGCTAGTTCATTGAGAACTCCTACGCATCCTGAGGGGCGGTGGCGTAAAAGAGGATACAGAGTGCTCACGAAAGGTCAGGGACAAAAGACATTCTTCGTCTTCATCTCATTTAGAAAACGGAACCATGTGAGGACTCCAAGAATATCGAGTGTTTATGTGGCCTCGAGTGAGGTGGATCACGTCAGGGGAACCCAGAGAGAGACGACCTGTGACGGTAGATATTGACGTGTGATGAAAAGGAAAAATTTATATCAGGTTTGTGCTAGCCAGAGAGGAATGGACGGGGGAAAACAGAAAAAAATGAATAAAGAGAAGCAGAAAGATGGAGAAAGAGAGATGGGTATATAGACAGGGCAAACAGAGAGAAAGAGAGAGAGAGAGGAACAGAGACAGGCCCCCGACGCTCACATCCAACCACATGCCTAAGCGCTGTAATAAAACTTCCGCGCCAGATGTGACCACTTCCTGCAGACCCTTAGCTGCTGCCGCTGCTGCTGCCTCCTCCTCCTCCTCCTCCTGTGTATATGATGGCTAGCAGGACACACACACACACACACGCCCTCCCAGGTCTCCGCGTGTGATCGACCAAGGCCAAAGCTCCTCTTTGGCGAGTGAGTAAAGCCTGAGGCCACAATAGCAGGTGTTGATCAGAGCTTCTGGAGGAGGTGCTCGCGAAGGAACGGACGGGCGGGGCCGTTTAGTCAAACTCTCTGGTTAGCCTCCGCCGCCATTACAGGAGACATTGCGTAACATCCCATCTCAGACGTCTTCATCTGTTGCTCAATTTCCCTCCCTTGATTTGCGTGGCTCACTGATTCAATGTCCACCTTCAGGTGATTCTCACTGATTCTTTTTTTTTTTTTTATCAGATTCAGATTCCGCCACTATCATCGTCTACTCTGCCTTCTTTGCTTATCTATCTTCACCCCATGGACTCATACATACCCATTCCACATGGAGTCTATTCCCCCCCTATAGCCTCCATTACGCCAAAAAGGCCCATACAATGTAAGGTCTCTCCTCTCTTCGACCGAACCGCAGTCAGAGACATATAAACTATAAACACCATATAAACTATAAACACCTGAACGTGAAACACACAACTCACTCTTCACTCCCGCACTCCTCGGACACTTACGAACTCTAAACGGCCATAAGCAATCCCCTTAAACCCTCGGTAATCGCTTAGATAATTCCCCCAAATCCCTGTCATGCCCGAGAGACCTATAACTGCCTCCCAGGCGCCCCAACCAGTTGCCCCAAGAAGTGCCACAACGAGGCATTAGGCAGGAAGCGAGGAACTAAAGAGGGGCGGTAGTGGTGGGCCGGTGGTTGATACGGACGAGGAGAGAAGGAGACGAAGCTAAACAGTGGAAGGGAGGATGGTGGAGACGCTGAGGATAAGAGAAGGACTCACGGATGGACCTGGGGGGAACCAGAAATGAAAGGGAATGGTTAAGGAAGAGGCGAAGGGAGAGAGAGAGAGAGAAAGAAGTGTGTGTGTGGGGAGCATGAAGTGATTGAGGGAAAATGTAATGAGGCGAAGAATGGCAGAACGAAGCTAATGGAAGAGGAACATATGAGGATGGGACATGAAGAGGAGGAAGAAAGGGAAGGAAAGCAAAAGGAAAAGACGACAGTGGAAAAGTTAAAATGCGAAGAGCATAAGGAATAGAGATCAGTCATGATACAAGATAACAGATGGAACAGATATAAGATAATTCGTAATTTAAGAAAAACCGAGAAGGATTACATGAAGAAACTGAGATGGAAAAAATGGAATAGTGTCTCGCGCGAAAGGAAGTCAGAGACGGTGGAAGCGGGAGGGTAAAAAATAAACATGATGTGAGAGAAACAGCTGCCCCGAGTGGGAGGGAATTAATGCTCCCTCTAAAGATGGATCCAAACGTCTGGTTTATTCTTAGCACAGACGAGGAGAGAAAGACTGGAACAGAGAAGCGCGTAAAAGACGAGAAGTATCGTAGATAAGTATGTTGATATGGTGAAGACTCAGACATCCACGCTCTTTTACACAGACACACACAGACACACACACATACACAGACAGACAGACAGACAGACAGACACACACACACACACACACAATGGTCAGTGGGTCACCTAGTAATGACTAGAACCACTGGGTAAGTTCAGCAGGGCGTGGATAGTGGTGATGAGGGCCCCAGGGCGCGAATAGTGGGGGTGAGGGCCCCCAGGTCTTGGCTGGCGGTAATGAGGGGCCTAGATAGTGGTGATGAGGGCCCTAGGGTGTGGATGGTGGGGATGAGGGCCCCATCATGGCCCCCAGGGCTTGGCTGGTGGTCACGGTTCGTGTTTGATTAATGTTCTTCCGGTGAAGCCAGGATAGTAGACACACACACACACACACACACACACACACACACACACACACACACACATATGCATATGTGTGTGTGTAATTACCCATTTGCACAGTATGGGGAGGGAAAGGGGGGCCGGCCTCATCTCCTGAAGTTTAATTACCTCTTATCTATTTGTAGAGTAAGAGGAGAGAATCCTACACTCGTGGGGCCTCGTGTCTATATCTCTGACTGCAATACAAACGGTGGTGAGAGTTCTGGTGGGCGGTGAGCCCTACCAACGCCTGGGGGAGGAGGAGAGTGTAGGGTCACGTGCGTGTGTGTGTGTGTATGTGTGTGTGCCATGTGTTTGAGGGCGTGGGTGTGACACCCTGAGGTCACCGGGAGTCACCTGACACCCTGGAGGAGGAGGAGGAGGAGAGAGGAGAGAGGGAGGGACACCGGGCTTTACAGCTTCCGGCGGTGACCTGAGCTGGGCCTTTGTGTGACTCTACAGGACTCTCTCCTCTCCGCCAGACTCGACGTCCTGGTCAGGAGAAGCAACAGCCCCCCTCGGGAACATGTCACCAACTTCCGTCTCTTTCCCTCATTTCATGCTAGGTGGGGTACGGGATATGGTGTTTACAAAACAAGATACATTCGTTATTTATTATCCGTCAGTACGATAAACGATTTTAGATAACTCAATAATAAAAAAAGAGATAATTATTCATCATTGCCATAAGCATCTGTCATCATCCTCATATCTAGATCCTTTTTTTTACCGACCGTCCTGAGATTCCTGCGTCGCTATTTGCGTAGCATCCTTGTAAGTTCCTCCCGGATTCATCTCTAGCTCAATCTTGATTTATGAGACACTCTCACTGTCCTTATCAGACCCACCGCCTCACCACAGCTCCACCACCGCCATAGATTCTTAACACCACATTCACAGCCCACGAATACATCCGGCGAAGGAAGTCAAATTAGCGTCCTGCCGACTTCCTACAGAGTCCGAGGGATCCGTCAGTAATCTACGTGAGCCGAGAGTGTCAGTGACCTCCTGGACCTCAGGTCAGCACGTGGCACCACCAGATGACCCCTTTTCATACCAGGTCGCATCATATCACCAGACTGGCTTCAGGAGTACAGCTCTCCAGTTATCCCCTTCACAATAGGTCACCACGGATGTTCCCGTCACTGAATAACTCGTACACAATACTAGCTTACGCACTGTCCTTGCCCTACCTACTGTGACCTGAATATGTGCAGTTATCTCTGTATAGTACGGGGAGGGAGCTCTACCCTTGTGGGACCCCTATCTCTTGTACCTTCTCCACATTACAGCTTTTCAAACTTTTCATCTTGTCAATAATCACAGTCTCTTTATTCATCAAGTTCTCTGATACTTTAAAAGCGTCTCTTGATACCTTCTCAAACAAGCATCTTCCTCAAAGTTCTTGTTATGGTTTCTAGTTATTGTGTCTATGCATCTTTCAGAGAACTGTTCACTGTCAACCTCCTCACAAAATCCGTCTTTGCTAAAACCTCGGCCCCTAACCTCTCACTAAAACTAAGCACCCTTAATCCTGGCACCCTCTTTGTTGCCCTAACCTGGATCTTGTATATTAGTTCTTTGTGTTGAAGTGAGGTGACCAGACTTGAGAAGCATATTCTAGCTCTGATATAAAACATGTTGTGGATAGTTTGTTGAGTATTTCCTCATTCATGGACCTAAATGCGACTTTGCAGTGACATTTCAAGGGGACAGTTTGTCCCCTTCACAATTTTCTTGTGGGGATTTCTGGCGATAGGTTGGGTTTTATGTCAACTCTCAGTCCCTCTCACAAATGGACCCCTGCTAGTTCGTATTTGCACCGAGGTATTCTTTTAGGTCGTCCCATCCTCATTTCTTTCCTCTAACTTGCGTTGATTTTCACCAGCTATATATATATCAGGCCAGCTTCAGCGTTTCTCCGAGTCCTTTTTTGTAAGCTGATGCAACCGTTCTCATTCTTTGCTTCCCTTGTGACCCTGGCCTCATCCCCAACACACATTCAGGAAAAGGTTCAACCCTTCTGTTAAATTACGGACATACATCAAGAAGAGCGATGGTCCTAGGACAGGGCCCTGTGGACGCCAGTGTTGACACCAAGCCATTTCGAGGAGGCTCCACTGACACGCTACTTCCTTTGTGTGTGTATGTGTGTGTGTGTGTGTGTGTGTGTGTGTGTGTGTGTGTGTGTGTGTGTGTGTGTGTAGATAAACAGGGTGGCACTACCCTGGCACTTCCCCCCGCACGACAGAGGGGGCCCCCACGACCCATGATCTCGTGTAGAACATGATAGGGAGCTTCCGGTACATGTCGGGCTGGTGGCGTAGGGGGGCGGGGGTGTCAGGAAGAGGTTGTGAGTGTGCGTGTTTAGGGGGGAGAGAGGGGGGGTGGAAGAGACTATCCTGGGGTTGCGTGGGGTTGGCGTGGGGTTGGGAGAAGGTCTTGGTTTGGGTTGGGAGGTTACCTAGAATCAGGGGAAGTCTGGGACACGGAGGATGACCAGCCCATGGTTGGGAAACCTTGGGACTTTGGTTATTTTAAGCCACTTTGGGGAAATTTTAGGGTTCTGTGGAAAAGGAAATGCAATACATAGGGTCTGGGAAAGTGGGCTGAGAGTGAGGGGAAAGACCCTAGGGAAAAGGAGATGAAGGCGAGGTGACGGGGACTCGACGGGAGGGGAGGAGGCGTGAACGTAGGGGAAGGTAGTAGGGACAGACAAAAGCAAGTGAGACGGATGGAGGGATTATATTTGAGTGACGGATGTGGGCGGGTGCATGGTCGCCCGGGGCACGCTGGTGTCTGCTGGCCTCGCCAACCAGCAACACCCGGACGGCCAGACTGACGGACATGTACATTTAGACGACGTGAATTAAGCTATTGGCACACACACACATCTTCCAGAAAAAAGAATATATAACTGGTGTATTTACGAAAGGCTTTGCGACAAATGGGTCGGTCTCTAAGAGGTCTCAGATTTACGAGAGTTTCATTTCACATCATATCTTCTAAATCTAAATAGCTTTTTCTAATTCCATTGAATGTGCTCGCCTACTCTGATGAATCCCTCTTCACTAATGGACCTCATATCTAAGTTATCAATGTCCCACTTCGAGTAATAAGCTTGATATATGCTTGTCTGAAATACATTAAAGTAATCCCTGCTTGCCTGCTTGGAAGACTGATGGCATAGCTACATCTGCTTGGGACTTCCTCGCTGCCGTCAGGCAGCAGATGTGGGTGGGTGTGGGTGGCGCTGGTGTCCTGGTTGAAAGTGGGCGGTGAGGATATGAGAGTTAGTGGGCTGCTAGAGTGCGGTGTGTGTGTGGCCAGCAGGCAGTTCAGATAAGCGTTGCGGGAGGTCTGGAGTAAGAGTCTGAGGTGCCGTGAAGGGTGCGTTGGGCGTCGGTGCGGGGAAAGGGTGCGTGGGCGTCGGGGGGGGGGGGTGCGTTGCGTGGGCGTCACTCTCGCGTGTCGGTGTGCGGGCATTGGCTGGTTGCGTTCCCTGCGTGGTTGCGGTGACTCAGGGAGGCCCTCTTCTCGTGAGTGGTGTCCGGGAGAGTGCGTGGGTACACATCCACGGCCCCCACCCCGGCTTTAGAATCCCTTCCTTCCATTATAAGGTGGAGATGACGTTCAAAAATAAAAAAAAGTCTGTGATATTGTGAATAACGTCTCTTCAAGCAACAAGAAATCATCCCGAGCGCTTTTTTTCTCGCTAAGAGCCAACATATTTCACGACCTCGGCGTCAGACCACGTCGGAGCGACCCAAAAAATATATATGACGCACGTAGTATAGCATCGGACGCGACGTTGTGTACAGAATGAACGCAAGACTTAAGCGAGAGGGAGATTTTTTTTTTTCCCTCCCCGTCGACGGATCTTATTCGTAACTTTTGCGGAGGACAACAGAGCAGCGATCGCTTATCTCCCGTGCAGCCGTGACCAACAAAGATACGCTACGGAGGACCGGTCGCTGGTGGTGCGTGTCAACAGCGGTCGCCCTCCGGCTTACGACGGCCCGCCGCGTTCTTGCAGCCAACGGCTCGGACGGAGAAGGAGCTGCTGTTGGAGCTTCTGTAGGAAGGAGGGATCCTCCATAATCACACACACACACACACACACACACACACATACAGAGACATTGTGACTCTTGTATAAGACACGGAAATCCGACGCTTGGCCTTATGTAACACGCTCGGTGTAACGCTCTTTGACGTCACGGGGGAAAACTGAATTCACATTTGAGATTCAGTGTTCGGGGTCTCCTGTCAAGTGTTCCTGGAATCAGAGAACCAGGCCAGTTAGCTTGCTGATGTAGATCTACATAACGTGGCAGTTCATTCCCGACCTAAAGGGGAAAAAAAAAAGAAGACGTGGGTTTACCCCTCGACAGAGAGCCTCAAGCGACGGTAATTACCGAGTTGCTGGATCATGAGAGCATGAATGGGTGGCGGGGTATGGCGCGGGAGGCGTGGGACGCTGTAAGGAGCCGTGGGGTATGACGCGGGAGGCGTGGGGCGTAAGAGGCCGTAGGGGTATGGCGCGAAGGAGTGGGATGTTAGGGGGGGGGAGGGGATGCCCCGTGGGCTATGGCGTGGAGGGCGTGGGGTGTAGGGGAAGGGGGGGGAGGGGGAAGCCGTGGGGTATGGCGCTGGAGGGATGGGAGAGAGGGAGGGAAGGAATGTTGATGATGCCGTAAGTGGCGTGGCAAGACGCTTGTGTTGACAGTGGCCGACACAACACGCGACCTTCTTCCTGTGTCTGTGTCTCTTTCTCTCTCATTTACCCCAAGTGAATTATGTCCGGCTTTCCTTTGTACCCTTCCTCGTTCTTTCTTCCTCTCGATGTCTCCATCTGATTATTCTCCAGTCCATCTAACTGGCAGTCTTTATCTACTTATTCATCTTTTTACGTGTGTTTACCATCTACAATTCTCTTTGTATTGCAGACGACATGGCTTGGATAAAAACATGACCCAGGCTCGTGCATCAAGGTTTTGTGTGTAGGTAGTAACACCTCTCTGAATTTATGTACGCATGAACGTATGCATATACAGATGCACGTATATATGCATGTATTCAACAACTCATCAAGTTATCTACCTACTTAACATGGGTTGATAAATCTTTGACAAACTATCCCAGTTAGTTAACCCGCGGTGAAGGTGAAGATCACTATGATTAACAATCTTTTGGATCTGCCTCATTAACAATCAAGTCCCTCAGTCCACAAGACGGACAGAATCTTCTCCCGAAGTCTCCAAGGCAACTCTCACAGGAGCCAGTCGAGTGTCGTCAGGCTAGGACGCAACAGCGAAATACAGAAAGGCTCCACAGGCATCACAAGGTCTCCTCCCTACGGCGGCATACCATCACGGGGGCCGAGTCACTGCCATCCATGTTAATAGTATAATAGTCTCTCTCTCATCCTTCATTGGGACAACGACCGGAAAGCTTCTCCTGCTTAAACTTACTTATTTCTTTTTTGTGTGTGTTTATGTAAGTTTCTCTCTCACGTGATGTGTTTGTTATCACTGTATTTGTATGACTTTTGTGTACACACACACACACACACACAACACATGCTGATATACCACCATTTGGACCTCGTCCAGTAGGTAAGAATAAAGTTACTGCACTATTCCCGCCACCGTCATATCCTGACGCCAGAGATCCCTCGTCCTCGGGTTCCAGTTCGGCACCACACTCGCATCGAGTCCATCCAGGCTTGTACAGCGCCTTACAAGATTGCCAACGTTCTGAACAAATCGCATTGTTTATGTAAGGATTGAAAGCTTGGATGATATAAATCTAGGGCGATGGGAAGAGAGGGGGGTCTTAAATAGCCAGTCTATACATGTTTTGCACAATCATGTGGGTGGAAGGGGGTCACAGGGTCCTCTGTCCAGTGAGTCACTACCTCTGATCACTTTGCTTGGTCTCGACTCTGTCAGCGTGGCGAAGTTGCGCTTGTGACTGAGGAAGGACCTGGCATACTAGTCTTTAAGGCTTGATGCTGAAGATAGAGTTAGTCCCGATGGGTACGTACACCAGGCGAGGAAATAGAATAATGGACCATGAGGCGAAAGACATTAAGAGCACAATCACTCTACTTCCGTGTGAGCATTTGCTGGTGGCGTTATACAAGGGGAGGATCTCAGACCTTTCTTCACTACTGTTACATCCGCTCTCACGCCAGCCGGTGAGCGCTCTCAAGCTCTCGCAGAATCATCAGAGAGGGTAAAAAAGATGAGTAGGAAGGGGGGGCTGGAATGAGATCGCTGCTAATCTTTCCAGACAGAGTCTGTGTCATTTTGTGACGTGCAGATGATCGTGGTATGCAGTGAGAGGAGGGGGAAGGGATGGTGATACAACGTGTGTGTGTGTGTGTGTGAGAGAGAGAGAGAGAGAGAGAAAGAGAGAGAGAGAGAGAGAGAGAGAGAGAGAGAGAG
>JAYMFT010285156.1:2500-10436 GCA_038088735.1 Panulirus argus | reverse complement strand
GTTCTTAATGCTACCTTGCTAACGTACGAAAAGGCGAATATGTATTAAAAAAAAAAAAAAAGAGAGAGAGAGAGAGAGAGAGAGAGACTGATTGGTCTATCATGTTTTAGAGTTAGCTTGGATCAGCTTGTTTATTAATGTTCTGTATGCCATTTTAGGTATTTCTGTTGTACATGATGAATGTGTGCTATGGTTTGATAGTATCATGAGGGGTTTCACTATTGTCAGCTTTGTATTTTAAAGATATATGGCCAGGATTCCATCTGATTCCACTTTTGAGTTTGCTTTAAGTTGGTCAGTTGCTGCAGTAATGTTGCTTTCTGATATGTTTGCAAGGGTCTGTTCATCATAATCATTAAATATTTTATGATCAATGTCTATTTTCTGTTTCTGTACTGAACACAGAGTTATAATGGTTGCTGAACATATAGCATATATATATGATGGAGGCTCCAGTCATGGACAAAAATCCATATGAAGGCTGGGCCTTAACTGAAAGTTCATGAAAGGGAAAAATAAGAGACAAGGGAAAGTATATAAGATAAAGAGTTATATATTATGGAAAAACAAAAGACAAGGGAAAGTATATAAGATAAAGATATATTTAATGAAGCAACTTCTGAGGAAAAATTTGATTTATGAATAACAGCAAAATTTTGTTCTGGGTAAAGGTACACAAACACAATTACTAATGCACAACAGTGACATTTGCGAATCTTTAACATAAAGAAAATGAGTGGACACTTTTCCTAAATTTTCCAAAAGCACTAGTCAAAGTTGACTACAAAGCTCTCAGAAACATAAGTGAAACAAAACATCAGGGGAAAACAAGGAATGCAGACGAAAGTCTTTAAGTAACAAAAATTCAAGGTAGTGGCACGTGGTGTCATGCCAAATGAAGTTGTTATTTTGGGAGTACCGCGAGTAACAGTATTAACTGCAGTACTCTTTGTAATAATGATATCAGTCAGATATTTATTCATCTATCTATAATTGCACCAGGACCCTTTCTTGACAAGGTCCTGGAGTAACTCCAGGAACCCCTTTCTAGGAGCTCCTGCAGTTCCAAGGCTGCAATACTGCTAATAGTAGGGAAATGATGGACTCCTTTGGGAGAAGAATTTCTATGATGTGACTGTACCTCCCATGATACAGCCTTGCTAATGTGACTTTTCACTTGTGGTGTAACCCCATGCAGACAGAGTTTGGTAGCACCTGATATAAGTCATCTACAAACATTTGATTAAAATCCATTGCATGTTGGCTTTTTTTCATCATCAGATATAAAAGGGGATGCAAGGGATAATATCATTAGATATTTCATAGACGACAAAAGAGTAAGTAAAAGTGTGGGTAATGAACAGGGTCAGACAAAACTACAAAGAGACCTGGATAATATATACAAATGGGTGGAAGAAACCTGATGAATATTAATGATAAGTTTGAAATAAGTTTTGAAGCAATTAGCAGTGTAATGGCATATTCCTACAATGGCCTGGCAGGAAAGGAATTGTAAGCAAAGAAAATATAAAAGACTTCAGGGTGGCTAAACATGTAAAATTTAAATGTAGAGCATAAATTGATAAGATAGCGCTTCATTCCAAATGATGAGTGTTATGAAGATCAGAACTTTCATAACATAAGACAGAAGCTGATGATAAACCTGTCTAGTATAATAAAATATTTATGTATTAGGGTTTGCAGTTAAACAGATGGATATACAATGATAAAAAAGAAAACAGAAATACTCAAGTAAATCATATGGGATAGAATGCATAAACCATCATGAAAGGCTGAAAGAATTTGAGCTTTACAGTCAGGAACAAGGAAAGTGTTTCATGGTAATAAGCACTTGGCAGAATATGGAGGGCATGAAAAAAAAATAGCTTCTTATTCTGAAAGCCTTTAAATGAGGAAAACATGTATTAAATGAAGAGTTATTCCTGACAATGTACATAAATGATACCGGATGAAAATACAAAAATGTCTAGGAAAAAACTAGAAAGATTATTCAGTGCAAGTCCAAAAGAATTAGGAAACATGCATGAGATGATTATATAAATATTCAAAACAACATCAACTCATGATTGAATTAAGTCCCATATGAACCTAAAATAAAAAAAATATATATATATGAACAGAGTAGTTTTTGAGATAAGTGGCATCATTTAACAAGAAAGACGTGCACTGAGCACCATGTGTGAGCCCTGCCTCTCCCACAAGTTTTGTTATTAGTACTCACAGGTAGGTAGGTACTTTCCCTAATACTCCTCCTCTCCCCTGTCTCCCTCTCCCCAACACATTCATTTTCATCTACATGCACACACACGCACACATACACAATATGGTTATTATCTAGTAGCAAATTAGCTGCAAGAATCTGTGTGAGAGAAAGACTTGGGAGTCAACATCTTTCCTAACACATCTCAAGTCCTACCTTAGAAGAATAGTTAAGATCAACTGTGAGCTAGCAATTATTAGAAATGCATTCATGTTCAGGGATAAGGAAATACTCAGCAAACTGCTCACATCTTATATAAGGCCAAAGTAGAACATGCTTTTCAAGTTTGGTCATCGTACCTAAAGAAGCACAAAGAACTATTGGAGAAGGTCCAGAGGAGAGCAACAAAGATGGTATTGGATTTAACACAGCTGAGTTAGAGGAAACAGCAGAGGCCTTATATCTGCCCACCTTAGATGAATGAATGGTGAGAAGTAACCTGATCACCACCTTTATGTTTTATAGGGGAATGATTATATACACACTCAACAATTTTTCTAAAGATTTAAGCATAGAACAACTAGAGAAACATTACATAAAATCAAGCAAAAAACTTCTTCAAGGTGTGAAATAATACTTTTTTATACAAGAGTGATGGATGAACGGAAATGAATGAGGATATAGTTAATGCACAGAGCACAGAGAAATTCTGAAAAATTTTACAATCAGAAGAGAATGTTTAGGAGATGGGGGCCTAGTGAGTGCAAAACTCCCTACCTCCACAGTACAAATAGGTAAAGAGGTAATTATACACACTAAGAGGATCATTCCTTGTCTTAGGAACTCAATATCCACTTTCAACTTACTTCTTTGCCAACTTAATCCAATGCTTGCACTGTAACTTACAATTTGTCATTTTCCAAATTAATCCATTCTACAATCGTTTTCATCTCGTGTCACCTTACACCGATTCAGTTCTTCACTCATTAAGATTATTAAGATTGCTTTGTTCACTAGCTTATCATCTCACCCAAAGATTAACTCACTCATTCACTTACTTTTTCACTCATTCTCAAATTGTTTCACTGGCAGTTACTATTACATATTCAGTAAGCTAATCACATTCACTTCCTGCAAAACTGAGTAAGATCATATTTTAATGAAAACATAGAATAAAAATTCCTCTCTTAAAATTATCAGCTACATAAAAGGAAGGTTTATTTTGGGTGTTATGTAATCTAAAGTCTACACTTGAAATTACACAATTAAATCAAACACAGACTTAAAATTACCCAGTGCTAGTGATGGCATGTACTTAAAAAATCTTGTCATCAAGGTATAGCTTTTATCATTGCATATCAAGGTATAGCTTTTATCACTGCATATCAATCATAAGAAAAAATGCATCAATTATAATACTGTTGTTTTCAAAGCTAACCTCTCTCACTTAATGGACTGAAAAAACAATTCAAACAGGTATCAAAATCTATACGATTACAGAGAAAGCGCTTTCCTGAGTTCTAAGCAGGCTAAAGTATCTTAAATCTTCACCACACATTAGGTAGCTAAACATTTCTGCACATTCTTGGGATGATGACTCAACAACTTCACTTAATATATTTTCAAAAGGAGCTAAGTAAGTTTATTTGACTT
This sequence comes from Panulirus argus, assembly GCA_038088735.1. Classification (NCBI taxonomy): domain Eukaryota; kingdom Metazoa; phylum Arthropoda; class Malacostraca; order Decapoda; family Palinuridae; genus Panulirus; species Panulirus argus. The sequence goes on along the minus strand of JAYMFT010285156.1, from coordinate 6,562 downwards.
ATGCATAGGTGAAGTAGTTGCCTCTCGCTTGCATTCTAATAATATGGAGTAACTAAGAGAAGAATAAAAAAAGGGTGTCACACAATTAGAAACTGCATTACAAAGAGTAGCAACAAATTTGAATGTCAGTAAAGATATGAAACTGAGCTCTTTCTCAGAATTGGTGAGAGCAACAGTATGGACTTCAAGAGACAAATGGCAAGGCTGCTTCTGTCTGGCCTCCAGTACAATATATCCTCAAAATATTTCACTTGCATTTTCACTTAAAACTGCTTATGCTGTAACTCTGGATACAAGTGAATGCTGTCATGACAAAAAATGCCCTTGGTAGTTCCTTTCATGATACCTGAAGTGTATACAATAAGGGAAAAACATTTGTAGATTTCAGTTTGAAACCCAAGTAATAACAGCATATAATAAAAGATTTTTTCAAGGATATTTTTGAAAAGATATTTCATGCCTTCCCAAATATGATACCAGTAAATGGCAAAATGCCTTTTCCTTACTCCATCCCTGTTCAGCGCACCACCTTGAAGAATGCGTAAGGTGGAAAAAAATGTAGGTTTACAAGGATGAAAAGCTATTTCTCTAATACAGAAAGAGCTCTATGAGTATGACAAAACATTTGATTGGTGGTGGTGGTGGTGGTGGGGAAGGGGGTTAAAATGTTTTACTTCCTCTTTACCCTTTATGGTTCTTATATGGCCAGATGATAATCACTTATACAGACCAATAGCCACACATCAACATGCCCTGGCCTTTAACATACAGTAAGCAAGTAGGGGAGATAACACCATGCAACCAGCCACCACCATCATTCACAGCCCACTACAGTGTGTGCCTCAGGCCTGTTACTCTCAGGAAACAAAAAATGTTTTTTCAAAATGGAAACAGGGGAAAGATGGGAAGGGAAAGTTTGGATCCACACCAGGCTCTGCCAAGAGCAGAGAAACTGTACCGTCATCATTCAAAACCGACACTTCTGACATATAAGCCATGAGATTATCTGAGGATATACCAGTGAGAAAGATGATGGACTGAAAGAAAAACCTAAGGATAAAGTGAAGGCCATACCCTTCATAAAATATGGTTAACCAGCACTCATCAGATACATTAAATAAAGTTGTCTGTTGAATGCCAAAGGCCCCTCCCACTAATCTCATTCTTATGAAAGCTAAGTTAGAAGCTCCTTTCCTTAAATCATGGGCTCTAACAGACTTACTGATCCAAAAAGTAATGTTCACTGGTTTTATAATAAAGACTTAACAAAAGGAGTTTGGATGAGCAGGCAAATGCTCTAAGTAATTTTCTAGGATATCAAAGAAATCTTTAAGAGTCCTGGTTGGAGTGAGATGATATCTCAAGCAAAAATTTTCTAAACATATCAAAATAACTTACAGTTCTCACAAATATAACTGTTTCATAGTCCCAACAAGAAACTTTAGGTTTGGTTAAATCTCTACCAATAAAAGCTGGTTTTCAAATTTCAAAAGATTTAATGTCTAAATAGAGCATGAATTTCACCATCTCTTCTTTCTAATAACAAATTACACAGAATAGAGTTTTCATGACACAATATTGTGAAGCCCTGTACATAGATTATAAAAGGCCCAGGAACTTGCATTGCCCCCACTTACGGTGACAAGAGCATGATAAATGTTTTCTTTAAGAAAATGTATCTGGATAAACTACTACACATAAGGACAGAAATAAAGTCAAGTCCTACAACTCAAGGTTCCTGATAAGCACTCTTATTGGAAGCGATAGTGTTACTGTATTATAAAAAAATGATTCAATTAAACCAGTCTGTAGAATCTTTCAGAAAAATCTAAAACGATAACTAAATAAACTGGTACTGCAGTTGAGTTGAACATCAGCTATCAACAAATTCATTCAGCCTTCTCTCCATTTTCTTCACTATTCTATTTTAGAAATTCAAACATGGAGATTACAGTATCCAAAGTTTTGAATCTGGGTCCTTACGAGATGATGATAACTATGAGACTTAGGAATCTTGCTTGTGGAAGGGCAAGGCTGCATTTACTAGGAACAAGAGATGTTTAATTCTCTTTGGCAATATCAGAATAACTAAAACAGGGACATCAGCCAAAATGATAGTGACCTCTCAAACTTTCAGTGGGGGAAAAAACGGATACATGTTTCTATACCACTGCAACTATGGTCAAGGGGTCAATACCATCTACCTCAAGTGGGGAAAAAAAATGTCAAAAAGGCTTTAGGCTTTGGTGACAAAAAGGTCCTACCTGATTGTTCACACCTAATGACAGCATCCACACAAGAGAACTGACACCACTTTCACTTCTAAGCAAAAATTCCATGACTTCAATGGGACCACAACCTAAATGTTGCAATCTCCACCAAAAGAAGACATTTAAAAAACCTGACTCTTAGAGTGTTATCAAATGATTCTACAAGAAGACAATGGGACCTCTTGCGTATAAAACATGGAAAATATTATAGCACTTTTCAAAACAAAATAGGCCTCTTGTGGTAAGGTAGCCCCACCCAGACACTGGCAAACTTGTTCAACCCCCTCAGCAGGCCTATATAGACTCTCCATGCCCAAGAAAGTACAAATCTCCTTTTGATGCACCTAAATCTGGGGTTCACAAAGATGGTGCGGTATCTCTTAATAGTCTGAATCATTCTAAAAAGTACCTGACCAACCAAAATGTCAATTCTTCATTGGTAACAAAATTCAACTGTAGAATATTCCTAAGAAATAAAAATTCTAAACAACGAGACATTCAAATTGGTGAAAATATGCTCTTCCGGCTTAAAGACAAATATCTGATTCTGTAAAAGCTAAATCTTTGTCTGTTATTAATGAGGCAAACCTGGAACTCCCCCTTTTTGCACTTCAATTTCAAAGAGATAGGACAGAAGAAGGAGCCATGTGGAAGGTTAATCAGATCAAAACAAAGGTTATTATCAAAGATCCATTTTGTTAATCTCATCCAATTAAAGGTTTCTTAAGAAAAAAGAAAAAAGATGCTATTATCCTTCCAGTAAACAGCATTTCAAAGTGGAAATGCTCCTTGCTGACAAGGCTTACAGGAGCCTGGAAGAATACACAAATGTTCTTGAAAGTAATTTTCTGTGAGACCAAGGAAATATTTATGCATTTCAACTTTACCAGAAGATGTATCAAAATAAGTTTATTTCTATACTTAACCATTTCAATTATAGCAAAAAAAGATCTTAAAAGCCAATGCATGAATTTCATTATTTCATTCATTTTCATAACAAACTTAGGTGCCATAATCCCAGTATGCTAACAGACTCTAAAATATTCAAGACCTTCAACACCACCTAATTAGGCTGACACAAAGAAGATATAGGATCCTTTGAGAAAAGAATCTCAACAATCCATTCCCCATACAGCTAAAAACAATGTGAAATCTCACAACCAAAAGCTCCTGCAAAGCAACCTTATTTTAAACAAGAGTAACTGGCTTTATTCTGGACATGAAAAAAGCTTTGAAAAAAATCTCAATATAATGACAATCACAAACAATCTTTCATAATCTCCAAGAAAGACTTAAAAATTTTCAAGCAGACTGTTTTGTCTAAGTAGAAAAGTGAGCAAGTAAAAACCTATCTCTTAAGTATCCTCTGAACTTTCTTTTATCCATAAGTCTGAGAATATCAAAAAATTTCACAACCCAAAACTCCAATGGTGGACTTCTACATGGTGATGAACCTCAATGAAACTCTGACAAATCTCATGATGAAACTTATTCATTTAAAGTTGCCTCTTGCACCAGAGCCGTTTTACCCACTTTCAGGACACCAGAATAACTAAATATGGAAAACCAGTTTGTTTATTAATCACCTTAGGATCTATACAAAAAGGAAAAAGTTAATTCTGTTTGGATCCAATCGCTACTACCAAAAACTGAAAAAATTAACTTAGCAAGAAGAGGTTTGCCTTCACAGTAATGCAATCTGCCTAAGGATTCACTCCTAATAACAGGATCCACTTGATAGCACCTGTCCTAGTACTCTCTAGAATAACATCTTCCTTCACCTCATTGGGCA
>JAYMFT010285145.1:0-10436 GCA_038088735.1 Panulirus argus | reverse complement strand
ATATGAATTTCAAACTCATTTTGATGTAGGTAGGAGGAATTTAAAATTGTTTTTTATGCCAGAAGTTCGTTTTGTACATCAAAAGGCAACAATGAATTGCTACAAAATGACAGATTTTTATTTTTCCTTTTTAATCCCCAAAACTGACACACCCTAATGTACAGTGAAGGAGGTTAGAGCATTTGTGGCATTTTGCCCCTTCTACAGGAGATTCATTAAGGGGTTTGCTAAGGTGGCTGCACCACTGCATGCTCTAATGAGTGGAGATTCAAAAGCAGATGTTACCTAGTACTGGGGTGAGACAGAGACCAGAGCTCTTGCACAGTTAAAGGAAAAGTTGACTCATGCTCCAGTATTGAAGAATGCAGACTTTGCTAGACAGTTTGTGGAGGAGACAGATGCTAGTTTCGAGGGATTAGGAGCAGTTCTGTCGCAGGAACATGAGGGGAAGTTGTATCCAGTAGCTTTTGCAAGCAGGGGGCTAAGAAGGTTAGAACAGAATATGAGCAACTACAGCTTCAGGAAGTTGATATTGTTGGCCTTGAAGTGGGCAGTGACAGAGCAGTTCAAAAATTATTTGGTAGGATAGTTTGTAGTGCTGACGGATAACAATCCATTGGCACATTTGCACATGGCCAAGCTGGGGGCTGTGGAGAGCAGGTGGTAGGGAGATTTGAACCGGTTCAGCTTTGAAGTTAAGAACTGGCCAGGCAAGGAAAATGCCAACACTGATGGGTTGTCCTGGAGGCCACACAAACTGGAAACAGAAGAGGGACACAGAAGTCGTGTCCAGTATTGGGTAAGCTTTGGATGCAAATGACTGGGAAGCTGCATCATCAGGAAATGAAAGAGCTGCTGCAGAGAGATGAATTCAGACAGCCGTGGAGGGTGAGATGATGGTTGATCATGAGGGACGGGGTGATTTACTGCAGAGGAGAGCAGAATGAACAGCGGACGTGGAGAGAGGTGTTGCCAGTGGATCAGAGGAAGAAGGTGATACGAGGGGCCCACGATGAATGGGGCCATCAGGGGGTCGCTAGGACCACAGTGTTGGTGACGAAGAGGTTTGCATGGCCAGGATTGCATGAGGACATCAAAAAGTATGCGGCTAGATGTAAGACATGTGCAATGCCAAAAGAGGAGGGTCCCGGTGCAAAGACTAGGCAGTGGATGGTGGAAGCTGGTATGTCTTGGGAAGTGTTGGCTGTAGATTTCACTGTGCTAGAACTGGCTAGAGATGGGAAGGAGAATGTGCTAGTGGTTACCGATGTGTCTAGCAAATTTGCCTTAGCTTTTCCAACCAAAAATCAGAAGGCATGTACAGTGGCAAGGATACTGGTAGAAGAGATATCTAATAAGCTCGGTTGCCCAGAGAGGATCCACAGTGTCAGGGTCGGAACTTTGAAGGGTAGCTGCTGGAGCAGCTCTGCAAGCATTATCGGGTTAAGAAATCTTGAATGACTCCATACCATCCACAAGGGAATGGTGCTTGCGAATGCTTCAACCGAACTGTGCATGGGATGTTGGCTACCTTGGGTAGGGACCAGAGGGTGCATTGGCCAAGGTGCTTGTCCAGTCTGAAGGCTATTTATAACAGTAGGGTGCAAGGAGTCACAACAAGGGACACTGGAGGAAGGAGAAGAACCCAGTGAAAAAGATAAAAGGGGAAGAGATGAGAGGGAAGCAAAGGAGACTACTCGACTAAGATGCCCAAGAAGGATTGCCGAACAGGCGGTGCAGGTAGGCTCTGGGTGTGTGGTCTGTGAGGGATGTGCACGTGGGGGCAAGCACAAAGTTTGATGGGGTGAGCGTGAGGATTTGAATTTAGCGTGCTGGTTGGAGGCTTGGTGGCTAGCCGCATGGCACGCGAGTCAACGGGCATTGCTGGTGAAAGGCGACTTCGAGAGGATAACACTCATTGTTGTGATCACAAGGACGGGACTCTGCCGGGTTTGTATGTATGTCAAGGCTGTCAGTGTTAACTGGGAGATGCAGGAAAGGATATAAGTTATGCTGATGATAAAGTATGGAAGTCTGTTAGTTACGGAAAACGGGTTTGCAGGGGTTTCTGGGAGGAGCCGCGTGGGGAGGAGACTTATGGCAACTACGTTGGCTTGGTATCACCCTCTCAGTTCAACTGGCCTGTGCTATTGCCATATTAAGTATAAACCTCAGTGGGTGCCTACTGGTGCTGAAAGGCTGGAGATTGGTGTATGCCCACAGTGCCAGGTGGTTGCGAGGAAACTACCCATCCTTGGCTGGATGGCAAGACTACCATTGCTGGTGCAGCTAAGTGCATGGTGTTACAACTCCATATAGGGGAGATGGTAGCATGCCTTGTTCATGAGTGTTACCTTGAGTGGACCAAGTAACAAGAATCAAGTAGTCTCGTACAGTAACCAGATTGTGGGTGGTGTGAGCCGAGTGGGGAGAGGCCTGGTAGGTGCTGTGTTCGGAAAAAATCCAGGCAGTGCTTTGATAAGTACATGTTGGTATTGCTGACCCATGTACTGTATGTAAATATCTTTGTAAGCAGTTGTGATAGTGTTTCTATTTAATTTCTTTACTGTATGTAAACAGCTCCTGTGAGCAGTTAGGGAAAAGTGTTTTTATTTGGAGTTAACTTTTTTACTGTATGTAAATAGCTTCTGTGAGCAGTTGAGGAAAAGTGTTTCTGTTTGGAGTAAATTTTTTACTGTAGTATTGGCAATGGCTTCAAATTAAAGTTTTGTAAACCCTACCCATTATTTGTACACCCCAGCAGGAGATTCGATCAGTAATAAGAGGACCGTATTGGTTTCTCTGCATTGAGTGCTAGAGGTGAGCCGTAAGACAGAGGAGGGCAGCGTAAGCCCAGCTCATTACATAACGCTAAAAAGAAATGCAACAATCTGGAACAAATATATAATGATGGTAAAGTACTGATAATAGGGAGTTTCAGTCAAAAAGAGACAGACTTAGGGAATTTGAATTCTCATGGTGAAAAAGAGTCATGAAGACAACAAGTTTTAGAGTGTACAGAGGAAAATTTCCGTCGCTACCAAGTTAAGGAGCATAATAAGATGAGAGGGAATGATACACCATCACTGCTAGGTCTTATATTTACACATATTAGTATGGATACTGAGAACATAATACAAGAAACACAATTTGAAAGAAGTGATTATGTAATGCTCAAGTTTGAATAAGTGGTAGACAGGACATTAAAAAAGCTGAGGTGAGACAGATATAAAGAAGAGATATAATTGTGGAAATTAGATAAACCTCAATATACTTTACTTTGTGACTCTACCACCAGTGAGAGGGAGGGCGCAGGTGATAGAGTATTGGCCACTCCTAGTACCTCAGCTAACTCAAGGATTATCCCATCCCCTACCCTTGGAGCAACCAATTAGGTAGAAAGTTGTTGACATCAGCTGCCCAGGGTGGTACTACCGTCCTGACTGAGGAGTGTTAAAGGGGTGCCTGGAACCATCTTACACTCTCCATGACAGTATTGCTGGTCTTACTTTATGTCTCATCAAAATGGGACTACCACGCTAGTCCTACAATCTCTTTACAAACACCGTGCACCTACTCAAACCTTGCTTATCATTACTACTTTTTTTCACATAAGTACTTTAACCAATTCTTGTCCACTCAGACATAAGTGTCACCACAAATGAGTCCATCCAATCTATGGCCCCCAGTCCCCGGCATCATGGGGTGCTAAGAATCTCCGGGTTTCAGCCTAACTCTACTGCCAATGAGAGGGAAGGCTCTGGCAGTAGTAGTACCAGCCCCTACCATGACCTTTCCCTCTGTTAAACCTTCCTCTTTTTCTGTTCACTTTACCAACATTTGTGGTCTCTCTAGTAACCTCTCCTCAGTTGAACACCATCTGTCTCGCACCTCTCCTTTTTTTCTTTCTATGTTGAAGGCTCCAATCACAGACAAAAGTCCACATCAAGGCCGGGCCCTAACTGAAATATAAAGAGAATTGAGAAAGGAGAATAAACAGACGGAAAGTATTTACAAATTTTTGAGAAAGTGAAAAACATGTCTCTTGAAATGAGCCAGGCCATAGTTATTGGGAAAGACATGAGAAGGTAGAGAGTTCCAAAGCTTTGACGTGTAGGGAAAGAAGCGGTTATCAAAATGGTACAACCTTGAGTTGCTGATGGCCACACAATAATCATGCGATGCAGCAGCTTGCCAAGTACTGCGTGGTCTAGCTAGTAGTGGGGTTACACAAGCAGCCAGCTCTTGGGAGCAAAAACCAAAGTAATACCTATACAAGAGGGAAAGTGAACCAACATTGCGGAGTAGGGTAAGGGGGTCAAGTTTGGAAGTTAGCCTGGGACAGTTTATAAGCTGGACCGCTTTCGACTCAACTCCGTTAAGTAAGGATACAGAGCTAGAACCACCCCCAAATGTGAGAGTAGTACTCCATACAAGGACAAAGCAATCACATGTATAAATGGAGCAAAGATTCAGAAGAAAGAAGTTATGACATCTAAACAGTACACCCAGTTTCTTAGAGGCAGACTTAGCTATTCCCACAAAGTAGGGTTTCCAAGAAAGAGTGGATGTGACAGTAATATCAAGTACGTTCATTGAGTCAAGAGGTGGAATTACAGAACTGTCAGAGGAGAGACAAGAGTTGTGAGGAGTTTTCGATAGAGAGATGGGAAGAAATTGGGTGTTGGAGGCATTAAACATGACTAGATTTAGTGCACCCCACTGAGATATTCTGTCCAAGTCTGAATTTAGTGAGGAAGCTGTGTCATGACAAGATGCAGATTGAGTGAGAGAGGAGGGAGCAGAAATGAAGGATGTGGATGAATGCAGTGTTGAGTTGTCAGCATACAAGTGCAATGGATTAAATATGAATGAAAGCAAATCATGAAAAAAAAAAATGAAAAAAAAGGCAGGGGACAGGAGAGAACCTTGAGGGACACCGCTGTTGATGAAGAAAAGGATGGAGGCTGATCCATCAGTAACCACAGAGAGGAAGCTAGATATGAAGGAGCAAAGAGAGGGAGGGAAGCCAAAAGAGGGGAACTTAGAGATGAGACCCCAATGCCCCATATGACTCCCCAAAATCTTTCAGGGATGATCACCAGACATTAGCAAGATAGGAAAGAATATCACCAGTGGATCTTGCCTTATGGAAGCCATACTGGTCATCAGAAAGAAGACTGTGATTTTTGAGGTGTTTAAGGAAATGGGAGTTGAGGAGGGATACAAAGACTTTGGAAATGGTAGACGTCAAAGCAATGGAACGACAGTTAGAGGGGTCAGAAAGGTCACCCTTTTTAGGGATGGGATGTATCAAAGCATGCTTCTAAGGAGAAGGAAAAGTTTTGGTTTTTAAACAGGAACTGAACAGGCAAGTAAGTACAGGTGCAAGTTCAAAGGCACACTCTTTCAGTACACGGGGATGGATGCCACGAGGACCATAAACCTTGCTTGTGTCCAGAGAAAGAGCTTTTTGGACAGTCCAAAAAGAGATTACAGGAAGAGCCTTAGGATTAGTAAGAGGAGCTTCAGGGGTTGAGGGAATGTTAGAGTCATCCAAGGTGGAGTCAGAGGAGAAACAGGAACCAAAGAGAGTTGCTTTGTGAACAGGAGAGACAGCTATAGTAACATCAAGATGGAAAAGTGAATGAAAGGTAGAGCGACAGAAGTTGTCAGAGATGACCTTAGCTAAAGAACAGAAAGACCTGACGGTGGATGACGAGGAGAGATTATTGCATTTCCTTTGTATAAAGGAATGCTTCGCCTCACAGATAATGTGTTTGCAACAATTACGGGCAGTGATAAAAGCTGAATGGGAGCCAGAGAAAGGACAGTGTTTCCAAGCCTAATATGCCTGATCCCTTGTCTGAATGGCCTCAGAACAGGAATGGTTGAACCATGGAATGGATGAAGAAGTAGTCTTGAAGGGTGAGGGGATAAATGCTTCCATTCCCGCAAAAATAACCTCTGCCATGTGTTTGGCAGAGACAGAAGCATCACCACATAAGAGACGGTAATTTACCCCAAGGGAAGTCAGAAAAGAAGTTATGTAAGTTATTCCAATCAGCTTTATTCAGGTACCAGCACTTATGTGTAGAAAGGGCTGCTGGAGGTGGAGGTGCCGTATGAAGATGAACTAACTGGGTGCGAGATTGTGTATTTGTAGCGAGATGGACTAGAGGTGAAAAAAAAATCCAGAATATTAGGAGAGTGGTCACAGCGGTCAGGTATATGGGTAGGGTGGGAGATACTTTGCTCTAAATCATCGAGAATGGAGAATGTGAGGGCTTCGATCACTCCATCATCCACATGGGAGAAATTCAACCATTCCTTGTGGTGAATGTTGAAATCCCTGAGGTAGAGAATCTCAGCTTGCGGGTGAGAGGATGTCACTGTCTCATGGAAGGAGCTTAGATAGACGAAGAAGGATTTATTTGTAGAATTAGTAGAGCAATAAGCGAAACAGAGGACAAGTGTGGTAGCAGGGAGACAAGACTTTGAGCCACATATCAAAATTACTCCAGAACTTTAGCTAGATTCAGTGCACAGTTAAACTGGTGAATTATCAATATCAGTCACGCTAATAACTAAAATAAATATCTGAAAATAAGGAAGCAAAACTAAAGTGCATAACTACAGCACAGAATTATCTTTTCGTCAATTTCCACATTTGAATTCATCCAAACCAATCCTAACAAACCTAACGTAGCAAACCTTATCAAATGTCCGAGATGGTAATAATACCCTTACTTATCCAACTACCTGAGATCCCAACTATGTTAAGTCGGATTAGAGGCTACAGAAGGTTAGGTTACATCCCGCTCGTCCCGCATCTTTTCAAAGGCTAAACCTAACTTTAAAATCAAACACCTTCAATTCTAAGTCCCAGTAAAGGACTAAACAGAAGCCGGGGTGACATTTTCATCAACTTACGAACTGATTTCGGATACCAGTCTTAGCGGCCCCGCCTCCACCACCAACCACCACATGCCTGCCACACACCGCCGATATGGCGTAACTAGGGTAGATCAGGCTCGCTACTGTCTCGCATTTCTTCTGCGTCGACATGTCGCTCACGAGGCGGGGAGAGTTAGTAAATTAGTGAAATGTGTGTTACGTGAGGCCAGCTGTGGATATCATCAGTAGACCCACTTTAGGACGTCAGATGATTTTTGACAACAAACACGTCAGTCGACCCAATATCCAGGTCCTGGTGTGGCGTACTCTTGGCATATTTAATTACCATTTTTCGGGTAATATTAGATATTTATACGATTTATTCTATAATAATTAATAAAGTTATATTTTCTTTGATACATCTATTAAGTTCATACGATAATTATGGAATATTAATCTCGTAAAATTGAATATGGAACCTGGAAATCTAGGGTAGAGATAACAGGCTTAAAAATGCTACGTGTGCAAAACGGCAATGCAATTTTATTTTGCAAATCTTAAATAAATTCACGAAGAGGCTTGACCACAAACGATATGGGATATTTTATGATTTTTATCAACCTTCTTTGTTGATGCATATTATTCATGTCAAAGAAATATGCTATGATTATCAGTCGGGCTCTAATCAGATTCCATGACCTACTCTCAATCTCTACATTAAAACGTCTATATTTATATAACAAAAGACCAACTGGTGTAGTAATAACATATAGAAAATATCTTTAGGTCTCATCACTTCTCTAGAATAACTTTCTATTCTTAGGACATAAAATCAAAATATATATCAGACTTTTACTAAGTTTTTATTAATTTGAAGAGAAGTAAGATGTTATGCAATTCTCTCAAATGATCATGTAATGGAGAAGTGAAATTCTAATCTTGTCATATCAAATCTGGATAGTGTGATCCAATAGATAACTCGATGAAAAATATACAAATCTCACGTCAATATTAACTTCCGTTGGCTGACAATCGCTAAATCATTGCGATTAATATAAATACAAGGAGAGAAATACAAACATTTTGAGTTGAAAGAATCCATGTATTCTAGGACGTTCCCCTTTCTAATTTTCAAAATCTAATTTCCTAACTAGAGAATGAAAATTTTAAACTTTCTGGATCCATTTCTCAATACTTCTATGAACATTTATTAATTATTTGGGTCATTTCATAAAGAGATGGCATGTGATAATTTTATTATTCACCGGAAAATCTCCCTCACAATCTCAGTATAAGTTTATCTGGCGTGGCCGGGTAGCGTTGCTGACCATGAAGCATTCACGGGCCGCCCAGGGTCGAACATGGCATCGGTTCGAATCCTAGTTGCGGCAGTCGGTCCACAGTCAACCCAGCTGTTCATCACATGGCCCCCCTGGCAACCAAAAATAAAATAACAGATCCAATACAATCTTACCACAATGCCCTAGGCAAATCCATTCCTTTGCAACTGCAGTTGAGACCTACGTCATAATCCACCACTAAACCCTAAGTGGATAAAACTTTATCTAAAGCCCCCCCCCCCCTCCCCGACCTCACAAACATGACATTGACTAACTACAAACACAAAGCAATGGACCGACAGGCACCAAATTACCGTGCTCTGAACCCAATCCTCAAATCCTACCCAACCAATCACTTATTTGAAACTACATTTCCGAGGAATGTTCGTGTGACACTTTCTCTCGCTTGCTTTACGGGCACCACCTTCACCCTATACCATTCCCTTCTCTGACCACGTCTTGTCCTCAGGCATGCCATATCTAACGCCCAATCTCTTCCATTCATGGCTAAAGGCTCACGTTCGCAAAAGAATGACTTTACTTTAAACTTATACTTTTAAAGGATACCCATTTTCACCCACACAGACACTGACCTTTCTTTTTACACACGCTCTCCAAAATGCACCTAAAATCTCAGCCCTCTTTTTCTACCCTATGGCTCACTTCAACCCGTAGGATTCGAACCGGTGCCACAAACCTGAAACGCTTCCTCTTCTTCCAGCTTCTCCCTGTTCCGATTTACGTTTAAAACTTCCATTCTCGTTCCTTATTGAGCATCTTCATTACCTTATCCATTCATTCATGTTTACATTCAACTTTCTCCTTCCATAAGCTCTCCCAAACTCCTCTGTCCAGCTTCTACAGTTTCTCTTCGTTCATTCTCTATGAGTATCATCTAAAACATCTCCCGTTCTTGCATCTGTACTGAGGGAAGTCAGCTGGGTGAGGTTGGCAGGCCTGTGGCGTGGTGGAAAATGGGGCAGTGGGTGTGGGGGGGGGTCTGGGTCTGTCTGTCCGGCGGGTTGGTAACCCTGGGCGCGCGAAGCGCACGGCGGATGTAAACAACACAAGCAACACGTCCGTCACGGGGGGGAGGGGGGGGGGGAATATTATGCCGTCGTCTCAGGCTGTATATGGTGCACAGGGAGCCCTAGGTTTTCGTCATGGCGTGGGGAAGAGTTTGGGGAGAGTTGCCGGCACTGAGGATATTGTAGATTGGAGACGTGAATCCCGAGCGCTGGCGACGCTGCGTCGTCCGAGGCGACGGGAATCCGAGCGTTGGCGACGCTGCGCCGCGTGCGGACGGACCACGGGACACAGACCCGCCCAGCGGGGTCTATGGCCCGCTGCCTTGTGCCACAGAGGGCCGTATCGGGGCCAGGGATCCCCTGGGGAGGAGGACTGTGCCTCGTGAGACCCGGCCGGGTCTGCGGAGTGACACAGACTATTCCAAAGCTGTGGTCCGAATGGGGGCTAGACTGGAAGACCAACGCGGGCCCGGGCGAGGGTCCGTGTTGCGCTAGTGTTGTGGGGGTCTGTTGATGTGTCGAGACTTATGGACGGAAGCCATTAGGGTCAAAGTGGCTGTGTGTGGGTGTGTGACTTGTTCATCTGACGGGCCATAGGAAGGTCTTATGACTACACGGACCCAAGAGTGGTCTGAGGACGACACCATAGACAGCCTGGGGCTCCACAGACCAGCCACAGACCCGCTCAGATAAAGGCCACATTGTGGTATATTTCAATTCAAAAACAAACCGTTTTTTTGGGGGGTAAAATTACCCTGCAATTTTTGGTATTTTTCCTTGTACACCTCAGTAAAAGGACTATTATATACACTGAATACGAATCTGGGATTTGAAATGAACTTTTAGAATGAAAAGATTTCTCAAAAATCTTGTGATAATTCGCTTCGTATTTATTCTGGGTATCTCTCGGTAATTGAAAGCATTTTCAGACTTTTTCCGTGATTATTTCAAGTAAAGAAGAGTTTCATTATAGTATATTTCAAATTTTAAAGAAAAATTTCTTTTGGTGGTAAAAAATACCCAGCAATTTTTGGTATTTTTCTTAGGAAAATTTCCTTGGACACCTCATAAAAGGACTATTTTACACAATGAATACGAATCTGGGGTTGAAATATTGTTTAATATTCTTTAAGGCTTGTATATATATATATATATATATATATATATATAT
>JAYMFT010285134.1:0-10436 GCA_038088735.1 Panulirus argus | reverse complement strand
ATCTATCTATATATATATATATATATATATATATATATATATATATATATATCAGCACTATGTATCTATTCTTCATTTATCTAGCCATGGATTTCCACATGCTCATCATGAGTATTAGCACAAGTTCTGAATCGTTGAAATGTCTCGTTAACTGCTTTGGATCACTTCCCTCGGGATACGTTCATATTTTCTTTAAATACCCTGAGCGTTAGGCACACGCCACTGGCCACGCAATTTACAAGTGCTCTTTTACATGACAGATCGCAACATGTAAACCTTTTGCCAGATTTAGCACATATACTGTAAGGTAAGCGAACGGTGCTAGGTACTGAGACAGCTTCATTACACTTGTTCCAGCACACCTGAACGTCACTAGCATGAATAGCTGTTAGAAATCTGGGAGGGATTGTATCTAAATCTGATGCAAGGTATCATGTGACAGTCAAGCTATGAATGTCCATGGGTGACAGGACGTCCAAAGGTGACAGTCAAGCTATGTTCGTCCAAAGTTGATAGTCAAGCTATGAACGTCCACGAGAGATAGTCAAGAAAGTTATAGTAACAACAACACGAGGACAAGCAGTCGAGTGTATACTATTTCATGCAACGGTGGCCCGCTTTCTACTTGTGTGTGGACCTTCCTATTCAAACCCCAGCTGATAACAACAGATTCATGTATAGACTGACAAGTTACGCTCTGATAATCCAACTACTTGTCTGGGCTGTTACAAGTAGTTGTGAGTACTATCTGTGTTAAGGGGAGAGAGTTTTACCCCCGTGTTGCCCCGTCTCTTAACCTTGTATATATGTATCGTGTCTTTTACTCCTATGTTTTGTATACATACGTACACACAATAGGTTTAAAATTTTTGCCGGCAAAATTCCCTTTCGTTTGAGGACGTAGTGAGAGTGTGTGTCTTAAAGAGTAATTTTGAACACCTGAAGAACACGTTCAATATCTTTCGACTGATGGTTATAACTTGAGGTTGACAGTCTTAATGACCCTGGGCAGTTGAGGGACCTATAGCCTGAATAACCAACGAACCAATCTTTTTCCAGTCAGTCAACAGAATGTGGTAAAAACTTGTCTCTGGTGTTGTCTAAATCAAAATATTACATCGTGAAGCAGGAACACCATGACACCAAAGCTACAGTACCGCCATAGGCGTGTCTGGCAACGCAAACAACCTTATGTCTGCACAGAAGTGTACCAGACCACACTCACTCCGACCTCTACTACACTTGCAAGTTCTCCATATCCCTAAGTATTTCACAAGAATTACTTCTAATTATGAATGACAGAATAATGGATTACAATTCACCTTGGCGTTTGTAAACATTGAAAGAGTTATGAATTAAGGCTAGTGGTGTAGGAAGAGTTTGAGGTTAGAATGACAATCGCCTTTTGTATGACGTATTTCGTCACCCTCCTCTTTAGTCTCCAGTGGTAGCAAAGACTCTGGCTCTCACAGAGAGAACATGATATATTCGCTAATGCATTGTTTGTAGGAATGATTTGGATGCGATGGGCAACATTCGCAATGGGACTCCCCTGACGTGTGACAATTCCTCTATTCATAACCTACGCCAAACTGTAACCTATGGGAGAAATCACGAGACGTTCTGACGTACTGGCTACCACGCCCCGCCCCGAGGTCGGTGATGGGTCCGCCTCAGCCAGGTGCCACGACCCGCCCCTCTTCCTCCCCCGCTCCCCCCGTGCACCTGTCACCAAGGTGCCCTCGAGGACACCTGTCCAGAGGCAACCAGGTGTGACACGCGCCTCTCCCCCGTGGGGCACTAGAAGTGCTGGGAGCTAGGCATCAC
The DNA here is from genome assembly GCA_038088735.1 of Panulirus argus. Lineage (NCBI taxonomy): Eukaryota > Metazoa > Arthropoda > Malacostraca > Decapoda > Palinuridae > Panulirus > Panulirus argus. The sequence continues at coordinate 8,609 of JAYMFT010285134.1, read as the reverse complement.
CCGCCTCCCTGCATTACATACACACACACACACCTCCCTCATCATCTCCCCACTCACAGTAACTTGTATCTAATTCTGTGTTACTAGTAGAGACTACGCCGTCCTCTTTGTGGTGTATCTGTAACACGTTCTTCATAAAGGCAACTACGTTTAAGTTGTTAGCGCCACAGGTATAAACGCTACGCTCACCTGTCTTTCCCAGTCATACCAAATGAATGATTCCAAGTATGGGAATTTCTCTACATTTGCTTTACTTTTAAGATTTGTGGTTCCTGGAGATCAGTGTACAAAGTAGGTAATAATCTTACAGTGGTTTTGTTGACATGATCCCAAAGGAAGAAAGTGGTGTGGATTTACGGTGCACTGCATGTAAATCCAATGACATGATTTCCTAGGCAACGTGTAAGAGAGGGTGTGTGTGTGCCGTCTACGGTAGGGTCAGGCTGGCACTGGTGTGTGACTGTTGAGGGAGGGGGTTGTGGCCACGTGCAACACCTGTTGTTGTTGTTGTTCCTCCAGCGGGAAACACTCACCTCCATGGCTGTTGACATCCTGACGGCAGGGCGCAACAGTCCTCCTACTACCACTCACTACCAAACACTGAACACTTAGTATGCACGGTAATCCTGGTGTGTGTGTGTGTGTACGGTTCACTAGGGTCGCCAGCACTGAGTATCACAGTGGACCAAGGCCACGTGTGGGTGCACTGCCTCACAGTCAACGTGTGGCCCGCCAGCGGTGCGCGGGGGGCTCTGGCGGCGGCTCCCCAGGCTCCTCCCGGGCTCCGCCCCCGCACGCCCGCAACCCCGCCTCTAGCCACTCACGGCCTCTGGAGGCGGAGCTTACGTCCCCACGGGCAGCGCCGGGCCGAAAGGGGAGGAGTCTGAGGCGGGGCTCCGCCCTCCGTGCACACGCTCACACCACCGGGCGACAGGACGCACACGCGACGCACACGGCGGCAGGTGCGGCATGTGAGTCCGCCAGAGCGCACACGGCGGCAGTAGCGTGCAGGGCAGCGAGCAGGGGCGGCCTGGTACCGTGGTGACGGGTGGCCCACTGGTTGCCTCCACCCACTGACACACCCGCACCACCCACTGTCACATCTACACGATCCACTAACACCTGCATCACTCACTGGCACACCTGCAACATTCGCTGCCACCTACACTTACACCCATTAGTACACCTGTATCCAGTATCACACCTGCACCCACTAGCACACATGTATCATTAACCAGCACACCTGCACCAGTCACTTGCACACCTGCATCACAAACCGGCACACCTACACCTGCACGAGCCACTGAAACACTTGAACCAGCCAATGATACACCTGGACCAGCCACTGACGTCTGCACGATCCACTGGTACAACTGTAACATTCCTTGGTGCACACCTGCAACACCACCTAGAAAGCATGCAACACCACCTGGCACACCTCCAACACCCAGTGGAACACCTGCATCACTCACTGGAACATCTGCAACAACTACTGGAACACCAATTGACACACCCGCACCACCCACTAGCACATCATCATCCACTGACACACCTGCACCACCTACTGGCACATCATCATCCACTGACACACCTGCACCACCCACTGGCACACTTTCATCATTCACTGACACACCTGCAATATCCAGTGGCACATTTTCACCACCCACTGATACAAATGCACCTACCATTGACACAATTACAACACCTACTGACACAATTGCACCACCCACTGCCATATAGGCAGCAGCCAGTCGCCTGTATCAGCCAGTGACATACCTGTATCACTCACTGACACACCTGTACCTACCAATGACGTACGTGCATCAAGCACTGACAAATCTGCACTACCCACTGACATACCTGCTGCACCCACTGACGCACTTGCATCATCCACTGACATACGTGCTGCACCACTGTCACACTTGCACCACCCACTGACACACCTGCTCCAGCCACCATAAGATAAGCGCCCCCGAACAAGACCACAAACTAGCAGGTTAATCATTACACCAGTACTCAGGTCAACTGTGCCCACCAGTACAGCTGCGCTACCACACCTGCACAACCACCACCACCACCACCAACACCAACACATAACAATCACCACACTTGGAACCCAGTACCACAACTGTACTACCACTACAACCAAACCTGAGACCCACCACCACACTACACTAAAATCACCACCATAACTTTCCAACCACCTCTACACTTGAGACCCACTACTATACCTGCGATACCACCACAACTTAACAACCACCACTAGCACAACCACCACCACATCTTTACACCCACCAACACTCTTGGGGACACTCTACCACACATGCATTACCGCTACCACCACATCTCTATAACCACCTCTATACTTGAGACCTAATCTCACTACCATTGCCACATCTCTACGTCTATCACTACAACAGGAACCCACAACCACACCTGCACTACCACCACATTTCTACAGCAGCCACTACACTTTCTACCCACTACCACTACATTTGGAACTCACTACTACACCTGCGTTACCACCACATCTCTACAACCACCACCATCACCACATTTAGGGGCAACCTACCACACCTACTACCGCCACACTCTGAACCCATGTCACATCCACGCTGTCGCCTACCCCTTCCTCCCACACCTGTCACCCACTAAATGTTCCCTCCCGCATTAGATGTTTGCCCCTTCCCCCATCTCGCCCTCCATCCACCTTCACGTACCCATCTTCTCCCCCTCCCCACCCATACCCCTTGAACACCCCAGTGGTCCCCTTCCTCCTCCTCCCCCCCACCAGAAGTCCTTACCGCTCGCTTCCCTCCTCCTCCTCCTCCCCCCTCATGTCCCTTATAACTTCTACCTTGCTGCTGCTCTTCCACCTCCTCTCCTCATCCCTACATCCCCTTAGTCTTCCCCTTACATCCCCTTAATCTTCTCCCTACATCCCCCTTAATCTTCCCCTTACATTCCTCTTTTCATAACCCCTGCAACATTCCGTTTTTCCTTTTCTCCTCACCAGGTGTGGTCCTTCAGGGGTAAACATGAGAGGTATTGACTGATACAACAAAAGACTCGCTCCGCCACTACCCACCTGGTCAGACCTGTTTGTCACCATACGTCATCCAGACGATGACAATAGCTCGACCAGCTGTATGGGTCAGACAGGTTAGAGAGCCAACCAGAGAGAACCAATCAGTGACCAATAACTGGACCTGTCAGTACTTCACTTTGGGGTAACAAAGTCGAGACCATTCTGCGACAAGAACTGTACCCGTTACTCATCGACGGTCAACAGGGATTCTTGTGCATGAAATTACCTCTCGCTTTTAGTCGCTACGGTACATCTACACAGAGCCTGTTGGAGCGTGGCTCGGTTGGTACCTGACTGTCATGACAAAGCGCTCATGCACTCCGATCCTGTCAAAGCCTGCCTGTTACTCACAGCGTTAACAACAGTTAGCCCATGACTTAAACCGGTTCGACACTTTCTTTCCTGCAGTCAAGACCATTTAATCTACGATCTAAACCAGTTTGACACTCGCATTCCTACACGACCTGAACCAGTTAGTCACACTTCCATTTTTACAGTCAGAACCAGTCAGCCTCCGACCTGAACCAGAGGACCGCTATCACACGCTACATCACTACAAGTGATGCAATCTGAACCAATAAACAAATACTCTTTACAATTTTCGCCACAACAGTTCAACCAGTTATACTGTCAACCACCGCTTTTATTACAACACTCCTGTCATCTGTTAACGGTCCAAACAGTCTTATATAAACAATTCTCTGCCACCAGTTTACAGTCCTTTCAGTCTTTCTAACTTTCATTCTACTGTAACATTCCTTCTACACCAGTCTACTGTCCGTACAGTTTTATCAACCTTTATTCATCATCCACCTGTCAACAGTGTAAGTAGCATTACTACCCTTTATTCCTACACATTCTACAACATTCTTGTCTGTAGTCTATAGTTCATACAAGAACCCTATGCTTGCCAAGATCATTCAGCTGTCTGCTAATGTCCGTACAGATGTGTGACTGAAGGCGGACAGGGTGAGGGCGTGGTCGGGTGTGGAGGAAGGGTAAGGTCCTTCAAAAGCAATCGCTTTATGGCTTTAGAGGCGGTGGTTGGCAGCACTACTACAAGAAATATAATAAACCTCCACATCCATTCTCTCTACCTGAGTAGAATGTGCAAGGGACACAGGGGTGTGACACAATGCCAGTGTGTAACCAACCTTGAGCGTAATCCCGAACAAGCGCAGTGCGGCATGGTATGTATAGAGAATATTTCATACCATGCGAATGCGGTACAACCTCTGATCCACTGAGAGAGAGAGAGAGAGAGAGAGAGAGAGAGAGAGAGAGATTACAGTGGGAGAGAATACAAGTGCACTTTGATATGCAAGTTTGGTATATACACAGTCCTAATGAGCGGGCTCCGTCCACTATAAATCCTAGGGAAGCGTCATACAGTATCCTGGAAATACAGAATAAAACTTAAACGAGGTCGGTTTAATGAGGCGTTGACACCAAGGTTCGCTGAGAAATCGAAGCCTTTGTGAAGAAGGCATCAGTCGCGCCTCACACAGCCAGTCTGCCATGTCAGCAATATCTCTAGCGCTGCCACAGAAGACGACAATCGCGTCTCTACCCAGCCATCAGACCGACGTCGTTATCCCCAACGGCCAGAGACGGCGACAGGTCACGTCACTAAGCCAACAGCATTAACTCCCACAGCCACAAGTAGGCTACATCATCGCGCCTGGCAGGCAGTATGCCAGAAGCATTATCTCCCACAGCCACAGTACCCCTTGCCTCCTCCGTACCACTGTGACATCCTAGTTTTTCTGGGGATCGACAGTAAAACTGGTTGGTCGGTGCAGGTCACCTGACTGCCTGAAACTGGAAGACTCCAAGACCACTTTTTGGGGCTCCAAGATGATACCAGGACGCGTCGCAAGACCTCAAGATGTGCCTTCAGAGAATCCATGAATTGCCGTTTCATGAATATTGGTTTAGATAATACTCGGGTTATTTTCATTCATTACCAAAGTTGGTCTATAATTCTTACGGCATTTGTTTCCATAACTCTTAAGAATTAAAGGTTTATTTTAAGTATCACTTGCGTAAGCTTCAAGCTACAAGGTATGGACAAAATTATACTTTTAAAAGTTTGACTTTAGGGAATATAAAAAAAAACATATAAAAAGAACATTTCGAGCATGGAATTTAACACCACAAATCCTAAGTGTTTTAAAAGTTTTAAGAGTGTCAGCTTAACGAGAAACTTTATGACACATTAAACACGACGGAAAGAACCTTGGGTATGATAGCCTGACCTTTGACTTGACCCTTTAAGGGCCAGGTCAAAGGCCAAGCCAAAAACTCAAGGGTCCAACGGTCATCTTCAAACGGTGTTTAAAAGAGGTCGATAATCAAGCAAGATCTCCTTCCACCTGTACTTGACGCAGACGAGTGAATATTCTGTCGAGTCTCCCCCTCTGTAACATCGATGTAATCTGTCATTTCTACCTTCAGGTAAAGCAGAGGATGTTGCCCAAAGATAAATAAGTTTCTTACCTACAAAAGAATGAACTTTCAATGAAAACGTATATAACGATTAATTCAATTCCTAAATATACCAAGTGTTAACTCAGAATAAGCGTGTACACAACCCTGCTACATTTCCATCAAGAACTTGATACTCTGCTGAAGTTAAGCAGCAGTAACCATGGAATCTCTCTCTTCCCATTGACACGAGCACACACCAGGCACCAGACACCATCCGTGTCATGACACCCACCAGGCAAGTCAAAATATGTCATGACATTCAAGAGGAAGGGCAACATCTTTGTATCGTGACACACACCTGCCATGGCATCGTCTATCATGACACAGATCAGATAGGGCAGCACATGTGCCAAAACTCGGACAATACCCATGTGAGGCTCTTAATTCCTAGACCTCTTACAGGATCAGTCACATCAACACGAAGGTACGCGTCAACTTACTCGTGGGCTTAAATCTTCAAGTTAACTTCTCGGGCATGATGGTTCGAACCCCAAGCACGAGGATGCGACCCTTGGGTATGATGAGCTAGTCTTTCGACCTCTCCCTTAGTAGCCAGATCAAAAATCCCCAGGCCATCAGGCCCGAAGGTTTTGCCATCGTGCTCCAAATGGTTAGGTCACTGTGGTGCAGGGGTCGTTATAATCCTCCAGTGGTTAACCCCCGAGGCCTGAGGTGGGCATGGCACGCCAGACGCCGTTATGAATATTCCACTTAATGAAAATCGCAGACATGTATAATCCGACTCCCTAACTAAGAACTGGATGACTGAGCCCCTTACCCTGGGGGCACCACCCTCAAAAGTGTCCCCCCAAAAAAATGACGAAAGTCTGTAGTTCTTCTGCTATCTTTACACTTGCCTAGCCATGCTGATTTGCTTTCTTTATCTACGTAGCCTCAAACAATCTATTCCCCTGACTGCTTCTAAAGCCTTTATAGCTCTTTCTTTGTACCTCATAACGACACAGGCGCTAGCGAGAGCCATGTCCTCGGGCTCCCGAACTCAGGACTTTCCAGGCACTGACCTAGGTGAACCTCAGGGGCTCGGTACAGGTTCAAAACCCCCGGACAAACCCACAAGACTCGACATGAATATTTTACAGTCGACGGAACACGTGTCGGGTGAGAGATAATGATTCACAGTTGGGCACCTCTTTAGCCCACAAAATACCAACTACCATAATTGTGACACCATCTTGCTTTCCCAAGTGCCCAGGGGACTCCGAGCATTAAGGCTTCTGCTTAAACAGCGGTCGACCAAATCCCTCGACCTAATCCGGGAAGAAGGAGTCTACGGGTAGTGGAGATAACGGTAGGCACATTCTACGTCGATGAGACACATGACCTAACTGTCGTAGACAAACGGGTACGACAGATCTCATCGCCTCCTCCTCTCCAGCACCCGCTCCTCTCTTCCTCCTCCTCCTCCTCTAAATGATTAAAATACAATAATAAAGTAGATGAGATATTAGTGACCTAGGGGTCCCCAAGTGGGCATGCCATCACCAGGGGAGGAGGAGGAGCAGCAGCAGCAGCAGCAGCCCAGCCCGCCCCCCCCCCAACCCAGCACCATAATTGTCGCCATCCACAAGACCCCCATTACCATACGACCGGTCACGAACTAAATTCGTGGTGTGTAATAAGTCCAGACGAGTAATGGTGACCAATGATGGTCGTCGCGCCTGGCTGCCCCACCCAACGCCACAACCACGGTATACAATTACCGGGAGCGCCCAGGCGGCGGGGCGCCCCCCTCTAGACCATCCCACTCCTGCCCGTCGTTACGGAGCCAAATGCCCTGTATGAGGCTCGCGTTAAGTGTAGGATATAAACCCCCACTACAGGGTCATACTTATAAAGTACTTGTGCTTAAGAATGTGACCTTATATATATACATATATTTATATCTTCTGACCATTCTTGGCGACAGTTTGTGGTGTTGAAGCTGTGTTCGCAACATGCTATGGTACTTCAGGAAGGCGTTTCTTACATGTTAAGTGTAGTTGTGTCAAGATACACAGTTCTACTACTAGTACTTATTACGGTTTACTATTTAAGAGTCAGAGAGAGAGAGAGAGATGTACCCAGTAGTTATACTCAACCATCAGACGCATGAGTACCGTGTACCACGCTGGCACCAGTGAGAGGTACCGTTCAGAACACTTGTACCAGTGAGAGGAACAATACAGAAAACTCGTAAAAGAGAAAGGTACCATTCAGAACACTCGTACCAGTGAGAGGTACCTTACAGAAAACTCGTAACAGTGAGAGGTATCGTTCAGAACACTCGTACTAGTGAGAGGTACCGTTTATACCATTCGTAACAGTGAGAGTTACCGTTCAGAACACTCGCACCAGTGAGAGGTACCGTTCACAACACTCGCACCAGTGAGAGGTACCGTTCAGAACACTCGCACCAGTGAGAGGTACCGTTCACAACACTCGTACCAGTGAGAGGTACTGTTCAGAACACTTGTACCAGTGAGAGGAACAATACAGAACACTCGTAAGAGAGAAAGGTACTATTCAGAACACTCGTACCAGTGAGAGGTACCGTTCAGAACACTCGCACCAGTGAGAGGTACCGTTTAGAACACTCGTACTAGTGACAGGCACCGTTCAGAATACTCGCACCAGTGAGAGGTACCGTTCAGAACACTCGTACTAGTGAGAGGTACCGTTCAGAACACTCGTACCAGTGAGAGGTACCGTTCAGAACATTTGTACCAGTGAGAGGTACCGTTTAGAACACTCGTACCAGTGAGAGGTACCGTTCAGAATATTTGTACCAGTGAGAGGTACCGTTCAGAACACTCGTACCAGTAAGAGGTAACGTTCAGAACATTCGTACCATCAGGGACACCGGTCAGAACACCTTTCTCACAAACGACAGACAGACAGACAGACTAACCACTAGCGGAAGTGTAAATATACCGGAGACACCATCGGCAAATAAGTACACCTAAATGTCTACTTAATCAGACAGGTGGAGAGAGAGAGAGAGAGAGAGAGAGAGAGAGAGAGAGAGAGAGAG
>JAYMFT010285123.1:0-10436 GCA_038088735.1 Panulirus argus | reverse complement strand
TGTGCATGTATGTATATATGTGTGTATGTGGGGGGATGAGTCTTTCTTCGTCTGTTTCCTGGCGCTACCTCACTGACGCGGGAAACAGCAATCAAGTATAATATAATATATATATATATATATATATATATATATATATATATATAATTTTCTTCAGATTTGATCACATTTCCTGCATTAGCAAGATAGTGCCAGGAACAGACAAAGAAAAGCCGCATTCACTCACATCCATTCTCTAGTTGTCATGTGTAATGCACCAAAACCACAGTTCCCTATCCAGACCTTTCCATGGTTTACCCTGGCTACTTCATATGCCCTGGTTCAGCCCACTGAGAGCATGATGACCCCAGTATACAATATCATTCCAATTCACTCTAACCCATGCTCGCTTTTCACCTTCCTGCACGTTGTGAAATGGTAAGAGGAAAATTTGTCCTCAAATTATCACTGATAATCCTTTCTAGGAATGAAAGTTCATGCTTTAGTAGTCATACCTACCTGCAAGGCTTGATGTAGGGTAGATATTTACACCAGAATTACCACTGGATGTTACAGGTAGAGTTGTACTGACTGGTGAGGGAGCAATCAAAGGAATGGCAGCAGTAGGGGCTGTAAGACGCACTACAACCAAGTGCTGGTATTCACAACTAGCAGTGGGACTACTTTCCATTGAACCACTGCTAGCCTGGGAAAAAAAAAAAAAAATACTGTAGTGTAGTATATACTCCAAATATATCTTCTTCAAAATATGCTTTGCTTTAAGCAGGGCTTGTGCATCACACTTACTACATATCTTAGTAGATACACAATACTGGTGTCTTCTGCAGATCCATTATCTCCTATAGCAACCTGTCTAGTTTTCTTTGAAATGTTTTAGTGCTCACTCCACAGCAAGATTAAAATTTTGTGTTGAATGAAAACAAAAACAATCAAAAGAAAACTAGATCAGTGGCTACAAGAAGTACCAGATCAACGCAAGGTTGAAAGCTTTGGAAAGCGTGGCTGCAAAGGCAATAATTCCATGAATGAAGCAAGGTAAATGATGATAATATGCTTAAGCCCTGTTTCAAGCAAAATCTTGTAGGTGCCCATAGACTCTCTCTCTCTCTCTCCAACAGGAAAGTATTTTTTAAGACAGTTAAAGACTTAGTAATCACTGATGAAAAGCTAAAATGTGGAAAATACATGGATATAATAACATAATGATCTTGATCAAGTAATGAGTTGAATGATAATCTGAACATTCACAACAAGAGACAGAAAGATGCTGGAGTTGTTTAATACATACATAAAAAGCAAACTTGAATACTGCTGTATCATATGGTCACCATCAGGATGAGAGAAAGAAGCAAGCTAAAAAGAATTCAAAGCAACTTCAATAGCAAAATAAGAGAAATGGAGCATTTATATTATCATGAAAGGTTAAATAAACATAAACCTTTCGACCACTCATTTTAGGAGTACTTGGAGGAAGCTATTCTCTCTCTCTCTCTCTCTCTCTCTCTCACACACACACAGAAACACTTTACAAGCAAACATGACGGTCTGAAGCATAAGAACTACCATGAGAAACTGAAATAATTTAACCTCTGCAGTTTAAAAAGGAGTAACACATGAAAACATGACAACAAATAGAAGGTATGAAGAATTAATGTTTTCAATACTGACAGCACCTCAGCAAGAATTCAGAACCATCAAATCAGAAGTAGTTCTTGAGAGCATACTAAAAAAAATATGAGTGGAGAATATACAAGGGTCCTGCAAGGGACACTGCACCTTAAGAATAAAGAGCTTAAAGAAAAGGTCCATAGGAGGGAAATGAGGGACAATGCACCTTGAGAAGAATAAAGAACTTAAAGAAAAGGTCATTAGGAGGGAAACAAAGATAGTACCAGAATTAAGACAGCTGAGTTACAGGAAAAGGCTAGAAGCCTTAAATATGTCCACCATGGAAGAAAGAAGAGTAAGGGGTGATCTGATCACAACCTTTAAGCTTTTAAACCTAAATGAAAGCAGCCATTTACTAGTGAATAACTTGTCTCACTGTATGTACTCTAGCATGAGACTGCTGTCAGACTTATGACATACATATGGCAACAGGTTCTGGGGCTCATATGTATGAAAATAATATTTTTGTTTCCCACAATGTCCCTCCTTGCCAGCAGCCTAAGCCCTTGACATTTTATCTACTTTTCTGAAGTGCTTGATGTCACATAACTAAAAACATTATACTCTGTATAAAGACAGCACTTTTGGAAAAACGGCATGGTGGTTTAAGTGAATTAAATTAAAATATTACATTTTGCCATTCCTCAGGGACCTCACTTTGGGCCATACAAAAGTCTGCCTTCTTCAAAGAATCCAATACAGAAAACATGCTACATATCAAATTATGTAAAATGTATCACAAAGAACACTGACCTGTGGAGAATTAAATGCACTTCCAACTTCTGAAGCTGTATCCGTGCTAGGGGTGGAAGGAGGGTCAGGTGATGTCTCTATGGTTAAAGGTGTAGCATAATCTGGTGGTGTAGAGATGTTGCCTACAGATGGCATCCCTGGCATCTGCTGAAGAAGTGAGCAAGAAAATCAATACACGTAGTGTAACACAATAAGAAACTAGCATGTAATGAATGAACTGGTGAGAGGAGGAACAAAAGATGAGGCTATCTTTATAAAAGGAATGTAGAAGTTGCTGTGGTAGGTAATAGCTCTACTGGCCTTACTCATCCATAGCAGTACAACTTTGAAGAAAAGTTCTTTCTTAGTCAAAACAAGCAGCAGTTATTTAACTTAAGAAAACACAGGTCTGCAAATGTTGAAATGTTTGAGGACAATATGTGGTGTGAGGTGGTTTGATTGAGTAAGTAATGAAATGGTAAGAGAGATGTGTGGTGATAAAAAGAGTGTGGTTGAGAGAGCAGAAGAAGGTATGCTGAGATGGTTTAGACACATGGAAAGAATGAGTGAAGAAAGGTTGACAAAGAGGATATATGAGTGAAGAAAGGTTGACAAAGAGGATATATGAGTGAAGAAGGGTGGCAAAGAGGATATATGTATCAGAAGTGGAGCAAACAAGGAGAACAGGGAGACCAAATTGGAAATGAGAGGGTGGAGTGAAAAAGATTTTGAGTGCTTTGGGTCTGAACGTGCAGGAGGGTGAAAGGTGTGCATGGATAGAGTGAATTGGAATGATGTGGTAAACTGGTGTCAATATGCTGTCAATGGACTGAACCAGGGCATGTGAAGCATTTGGGTAAACCATGAAAAGATCTGTTTGAAAGCTAGAGAAAGGATGGGAGCGGATGTGGCCTTTCTTTGTCTATTCCTGATGCTACCTTGCTAACTTGGCAAATGGTGATCAAATAGAAATTTATAATATATATATATATATATATATATATATATTTCTTTTTTTATACATATTTGCCATTTCCTGCATTAGCGAGGTAGTGTTAAGAACAGAGGACTGAGCCGTAGAGGAAAAAATCCTCACTTGGCTCCCTTCTCTGTTCCTTCGTTTGGAAAAGTGAAAAATTAAGAGGGGAGGATTTTCAGCCCCCCCGCTCCCTCTCCTTTTAGTCGCCTTTTATGATACGCAGGGAATACCGGGGAAGTATTCTTTCTCCCCTATCCCCAGGGATATATATAATTTGTTCCACAGTAACATAAAATCTAGATTACATAAATTTCTCTTTCACAGCATCAACACCTCACTTACCCCTGTATTCTACAACATGAAATTTCCATTTTCTTCCAACTTCATATAAAAGAACTCTAGGACCTGGAAATAAGGGAAGTGAAATACTGGCAAAAAGATTTGAAAGAAAGCTTTGTTAAAATATTTGGAGGGTCAATTCACTAATGAAATGACGCTAAAACAGGCATGCCAGAAAAAAGATAAATTTTAGGAATCTCTCTGTCAACATATATCTCTGAAGCCTGTTCTGTTTAGGAACTTCATCAAGAGGGTAGCCACAGCCACTTAATGAAATGCTCAGTTAATAAGACATCAAACATTAAATTTGGCATAACTAAGCTAAGTTGAGACTCAGAACAGTGAGACTTGGGTCTAACCGAAGTTGTATGTTCTCTTTTAATGGGTGTTTGATGTATTCTAGATTCCTGGGCAGCATCATGAGAATCAGTAATGGGAGTGTCTGCATAACCTTGAGCTTCCAACTTCTGAGATGCCGCAACAGCCAAGAGTGACAGATTGTTTCCTTCTTCTGAAATGGATTAAGAAGAAGAAAAAAAAAGTGCAACATTACACAATTCACAAACTTTGTAAGCTGAGTATTCTGGAAAACAACAGCGGTTCCTTATTAGTTTTAATTCATATCCTGACAGTTTTTACTTGAAACCTTTGGTTGCAAATGTAGGAGATCTGTCTATCAACCTTAATCTGTATTACTTCAATTCTCATTCTGCAGTAGCACTGTGTTTTGTTATCTACTGTGATCTTATTTCATTTCCTATTTCCATGGGGGTTGGTTTACATGCATGCTGCCTCATAACTCTTGTATGCATATAACAAGTGATTAAGTATAAACACATAAATCATGCAGTCATCAAGTAATCCTTAGTTTCCTAATTTACCAATGCCTCATACTTCCACTTTTTACTGTAAACAGAATGCAGATAAAGCTAACATAAATTGTTCTACTTAACTGCATGTCCTACTTGTTAGCCTATAGATTGCAGACAATAAAATTTTTTGATAAGGCAAATTTCTGTCAACAGACTCAATATCATAAATTTATTCTTGTATCATTCGCACATGATAATAACCTGTAGTTTACGGTTGCAACCACGTCAGACATTAGAATGAGAAGTAATAGAGTTACAAGTACAGTCCCTTTGGAAACAGAGCTTCCTGGAATGGAGGCTTCCAAAGTCATCGAGTTTACAAAAGTTTTTTTTGTCTCTTTCCATTTTCTGCTTCTGATAGTTATTTGCTATGTCACCATGATCAAACTGCCAAGGACTTTTGCAGAGTCTGTGTGTAATATACAGTGTCTGCAAATAACATTGTCTGCCCCCCACATATTTCAAAGCCGATACTCTACTTAGGTTTACTGTGGGTACAAGCATATGACACTTTCAGGGGGAAACATCTGATTGCTGAAATTAATGTTTCTAACAGTGTGAGCATCCTTCCTCTGCTCTTCCAATAAAAGTTTTGCTGTTTGTTTTTTACTGGTAAAATTTGCCTTGGTGTAAAAACTAATATGTTTGGTAAAGAATTTAATAATTGTGCAAGCTAGATCTAAATGAAGAAAATTGCTTGTTTGATATAAATATGAGAGTACATAACGTGTCAAATGTTGCATGCTTATTAAGTGATTGCATATCATTAATACGGCAGAATAAAATTCCAACCTTACCGATATCATCTTCAGCATGAGAAATGTCTGTGAGCTCTGGCTTCTCTTTGCCAATGTACTGTGGGTACTTCTGTCGAACAAACTGATGCAGACCCTCCAGAATAGTTTCTCTGAAAAGATAAATTTAGTAACACCAGTCTTTTCATATGCTTGATATCTGAAAATTGCCACTCTTAAAATGAACTGAACAAATACCTCAAATGAGGTAAGAATATTTGGATAATGCCCTACATTTACATCCTGTAAATTTATCTTACATGAGATGATGCTGTAATTGTATTTAATATTGATTATAACTCAATATTTCCAACTTTATTTTTCCCCTTAAGCACAGAGAATAAAAGTAGTTATAAGGAAGATGGAATTTTGGTATTGTGAGAGTGTTATGAAATCTATGCCTTATCATCATCATCATCATCAAAAAAAAAAAAAAAAAAAAAAAAAAAAAAAAAAACAATAAGCCCAAGGGCTCTGCGAGCTGGAAGCCAAAAGTCTGGTCACCTCATTTGTGCCACACCACCTACAGATAACTAACTGATCATTCATACTTGAGTCCATAATTTCACTCAAATGACAGCAAGGTGGACAGAAGGCACAGATCAGTATTACTAACTTATACCTAGTCACAATAAAGAAACCTTTTTTTGTAAACTTATAAAACCTTTTAGAATGGCTAAGCTATGGGATGATGCACTGCTCACACATTGCTACAGAGTCTGTCAGTAGGAAAAATTATAAAACCAATACATCTAATTACATAAAACCTCTTTCATTTTCTGCAGAAAATAACCTATACCGGGAAAAACTAGGATGTCTACAAGCAACTTATATCTGAATAACTAGAAAATAAAAAAGGCTGAGATCTGAAAATTCTTTTAAGCCTAAACTTTGAAAACATTAGTACTCCTTCCTTCTCTCAAGAATCTTTTGAACAAAAATAACAAAATTTAGCTTAGATACAGCAAATCATAGTAATAACCACCCTGCTAGTGCCTGCATGTTGGCAACTGGCCCTTGATAGAAAATGGAAACAGTTCCACCATATTGCCTATATCATATAACAGCTGGAATAAGCATATCGTTTGCATTTACAGCCTGGCAATCAATTGAAAATAATAATCCTGGTAGACTGAACGAAGAGGCATGTGGGATGAAAGTAATCTGGCCATCAAGAAAAGTTTCAGAACTTGTACCCTAATTATTGAATTTAACAGTAAGTCATGGTCACTTGTGTTCTTACCGGTACACTATTCACTGAAGGAAACTTGCACATCTTCAGCCTAAGCAACAGTCTCAAATGTTAGGAATACCATCAAACATGATAAGGACTCCATGGCAATCTATTCCATTAATAACTGTCTTAATCATATGTGTCTTCTTTTGTTAAAACTAAACGTACTTAGGAAAAGATTAAAAATAATTGAGCAGAATATTTTCTGACTCATCAAAGCCAGCAGCATATGATACCCATTTACAAAAGTGGTACACTGCAATATAGAAATAATTAGGAATCACTCTTCAAAAGCAGATGATTACAGTAGCTTGCTTTTATTAACTCCAGCCTTGCTGTCAGGCTATCAGCTGTTGGATGTGAGACAAGCCTTGCATTAGCCATCATTACAGATCCAAAACACCACCCCTAAACATTTACTGTGCTGCAGTGTAATTCCTGTATATATTACATACAATGATTATACTATTATTTGGAAGAGCAAGTAATTCTGGCCTCCCTGTTTCCTTAGAATGCTGTGCAGTATTCTTTAACTACATACTGTAACTGATGCTTGCTCTTGATCTTTATCATATCTTACATTACTGGCTGTTCATTCTTTTGCAGCCACCATCTTCATGTGACCCTTTTTTAATTCTTCCCCTTCCTCATCTCATTCAGAGTGGGGGATATCCTGGCTCAGCTATCTATGAAACATTGATAGCTTCTCATCTACTGGTTTATACCACTGTTCTTTGAGCTGGTTTTCAAGATCATTTCCTTGTAGGCTCTCCACATTACTTGAGAATTTGCTAATGATGTCAATAAAGAATTTGTTGGCTTTGCCATCATATCCCTCAAAATCATTCATCAATCAAGGGCAAATTTTTTCCCATACATCTCTAAGAGCATAATCCTTCACATTTCATAAGGCAAACTTAATCAAGTGCATTGCATCTAGGATTTCAGTTTTTCTTCAAGCCTTTTCAATGTCTTCTGTATTGTGCAACATTATTATGTCTGGGATCATAGCCCTACTTTCCCATTTACTATTATATTTATCATTTATTATTATACAACACATTTTTATATGAAAATTTTTTTTTTGTTTTTTTTTTTTTACATGGGTTCACTGCATATATAGAGCACATGAATGTAATCAAGCTTTTATGCAGACTTTAAATCTTTAATGTGTTTACATGAAGAAACATAAGCAAAGCTGTTTTATATATGGTATTCACAGCCTCATATAACGAATTCAAAGTTAATGAATAATTACCTGTTCCTTCGTAAGGCTGCAAGTTTTCGTCTATAGGCTGTAATTTTATCAGGTACAACTGCCATGAGATTAAAACGAATGTCATGATATGGTTCTCCACCAGTAGCAATGCCAAGCCTTTCAGTTATCACACGACGAAATTTTTCTGTCCAGTCTTCACCCTCTAACCATGGACCTGGGGAAATTGGGTAATAAAAAAAATAATTAGAAAAACATAGACTTACACAAATCGCTTAAAAAAAGGCAATGGTGGTGAAACACTACTTCCATCCCGAGCAAGAATTGATTGAGAACTTCTGGAAACTATTAATTTCTTAAGCAATACTGTATTATAAACTACATGGAAAATAAAAACTAAAAACTATCCCATCCCACCACAAGATTTGGCTGCTAATGCAGACATTGAACCTGAAGGAGAAAAGAGATAAACTCCATAGATTCCAGTGTAAAGACATTAAACACAGTTGTGGCTGACATGTCTAGAAATATTTGAAAGTGAAAAATGTGACTTCCTCCCTTTATGAGAAACACATCCACCTTAAAAAACCCATATTCTTTGAAAAAAAAGTTTCATTAAACCATTCACAGCAAATAGGACATATATTGTACTTTAGTTTTTTCTATTTATTTTGATTAAGCCTTATGTGTTTTTGATTCTTGAATGTAATTAATCTGCCTCAAGGCAAAATATATATCCATTAAAGTTTGTAGTGGCATCCAATGCATTGTTTCGAAACACTACCTTTCGCCACATACTGGTCATAATTTGTCGAGATGTCAAGGAGGCCCTCACACTGTGTAAAGATTTTTTAAATTGTGTCACTCTTACTTGATGAAAACCCTTAATTTTCATAATCTTTTGTGCTAAAAATCCTCACAAAATACTGCACATCTCAGTACATATGCCTGAAAATACCCATGGAGTACTTCACTTGGCTGGCAGTGGAGCAACATGAATTCTTGGACTCATAGCTTGTGTAAACACTTCACCAGGTTTAGTTTTAGAAAATAATATTCAGTTTATCACAATAAACTTGAAATTTTTTTGAGAATATCATACACACAGAATGTCTCTTAATATTAAGACTATTGAAGTGAAAGGGTTAAAGACATCTCTTCAGCTAAAATATTTAACTTAATCAGACTATAAATGAGAAGTAAAGAGGTGTATTATAAACATAATACTGGGAGAAGATTCTAAGTAGCTTAATCCATCATCTAACGAGAAAAACCTCATTAAATACAAACAGATTCCCTTCAGTAATGACAAGCCAATAAACATCTTTACCATGATCAATTGGAAAAGGCTTGAGACCATCTAGCTCAAACAGTCGGCCACTAACAGGAACATAAGAGACAAAATGAAAAGTTTCTGCATTGGACATCCGACTGCTTGTGGGAACTCCTGGGGTTTTATCTGGCCTACGACGTGCCTGGGGAGCTGCATGTGAGTTGTGTGCATTTGCCAGCTCTGGTGTATTACCAATAGCCCAACCCTGTTGGATGTACAAGAAATACTTAGGAAAGTTATTTCATAATCATGAAAGAAACTAAAACCTGAAAGATGCCTTAAAATGAACAATACAACCCTGGCAATTTGGAAATACTTGAAACATTTCAAGTAAGTCAGCTGACTTTTCATCAATATCTGATGAACGTAGATGGTTGGAGAAGGCTGTGCCATGGAATATTTCAGCCAGCTGAATTAAAATTAAAAAGATAAAGTTCATTGTAGTTACTTTATTAGTGTTTTCAGCCATTTTGTTACCAAGTACTCCTGTATTATGAATCATACTGTGAAAAGCTGTTTTTACACCCATGAGCAAATGTTGGAATACAAAAATCCATAGAAGATTCTTTATACCAATCTCATTTTTCTTCATGAACAGTGCCAGAAAACATTGCAACTCATATACCTGAAACTCATAATTTAGTCAATATTTGTGGTAATTATCAACTGTGGGGTAATTTCTGGCTAATAAGGAATGAGAACAACATAAGATGACATAGCATGAGAGATAATAATGATGAGAAAAGACTGAATAACATTAGCTTTAGATTACTATGTGCCCATACCTATTCCCATATTTTTCTTACTGTGGTGTTATAAGGGCTTTAAATACAATTAAAAGTCTTCTAGACTTACAGAAAAACGTACCTTATTCTCAGAGTTCATGCCAATTGTGTGAACTTTCAGACGGGAGAGAGTTGGTCCCAAGTCTAATGCTGAGCAATTAAGAAGAACGGAAACCAAGGAATGAGTGGCACAACTGTTGGGTACCATCTGTTGGAAAATCTTTTATTATCATACAGATATCTCTTTATATAAAAGTATTATAAATTTTTAAAAAATCATCCAGAATAATTTTGTCAGTATGAATTGTTATGATATATACAGGGTGAATTTTGAAAATCCATAATTTTCAGGAATTTTTTTAGATTCTGTAAACACAAGCCCAAAGACTGTGGTCTGAATATATTTAACTTTAAAAGTGTTTTGTGTACCTAATGCAGGTTCTAAATATTATTCATTTGTAATATATATATATATATATATATA
>JAYMFT010285112.1:0-10437 GCA_038088735.1 Panulirus argus | reverse complement strand
AAGCTAGGTTCAAGGCCAGCCGTGCTTATAAGCAGCGGAGACGCTTTCTGCAGTGGAGTTACTGCAGTAGGAAACTGTTACTGTAGTGGAGACGGTTACTGGAATGGAGGCACTTGCTGTAGCGGAGACAGATACTTAAGCACGGGCGTTTGCTGTACAAGAGACAGTATTTGCAATGGGGACCCTTACCGTACCGAAGACAGTTATTGTGGTGGAGACAGTCAATGCAGTGGAGACAGTTTACTGCAGTGGACACCCTTTCCATACAGGAAGCAGTTACCATAATGGCGACAATTAATGCAGCTTATGACAACCAAATCATTCTAGAGGAACTCCGGGAATTGCACTTACGACCATCTGGACGGCACGGAAACTTAAAATGGTAACAACTGCTGTTTCCATCAAGTACGAGTTTAACAGCAATTTTTTTTTTCACCCATCTCATTTTTATACATATGACCTGGATCCAGCCTCTATATATATATATATATATGATCTTTAGATCAATGTGGGGCTGGATACTGGATGTGTGTGTGTGGTGTGTGTGTGTGTGTGTGTGAGAGGCAGGAAGATTTTACGTTACACATTAGGCAGGTGTCGGGAAAAGGGAGTAGTGGTGGGAAGTGGCGGCAGGAGGTGTCCTGTGGTCAGGCGGGATGGGTTGACGTATATGCACAATAAACTTGCCGAGGTTTACCGGCACAGATCAATCGATCAATATGAATACATTAGAGTGATGCGTTGCTGTATGTACCGAGGGAAGGCATATATATACCTCGCGTATCACTGGCGGAAATCAAAGATGGACGGTGTATACGAGAGTGAAATATAGATATGAAGTACTTTTGAGACGACGAAGATATTTTCCTTGGTTATTTGTGTTTACGCGGACAGTCGTGTAACCACAGTGTAAAGCTGTGGCTGTGATAAGGCGAGTGTACGTGGGTGTACAACAAGACAGAATAATATGCGAGTGAGTCAAGGGGCAGTGTGTTCCTGTGAGGGGCTTGGGGTAAAAAGGCAAAGATCCTCTAGGTTCTAATCTGTTACGCGGGACAAACCCGAGGGAGGAGAGTTCCGTGTAGGTGACCCGGTCTGTGTGTGGGTCAGGACTGCCCAGGTCCTGCTCACTGGGTTGGGGTCCACACTCTGTCCGACAGAGATATGACACCTACAGAAGCTGGCGATACGTGGGCGAAAGATGATACAGAGAACGCACCAGGCCCCAGGATACGAGCCACAGTCACTGGGGGTGTTGCTGGTAATGTTACTGAGAACGAACCAGCCCCTAAAATAAGATATTCCTTTCTCGGTTTTATTTCCCAACAATGTACAGACTATAAGCCCTGCAAACAACCATCACTTTCTGCAACTGTCGAGAACGTTCCTCCTACAAGACAATGATAAGCACATTTAAATAAGTGACTTATGTGGAAGAGTTGCAAAAGTGGGGACCACGGACTGGCTATCCTCTCTCTCTCTCTCTTCGTCTGTCGTGACCTAAGAGCAATGCCGAGGAATGATCATTACATACACAAGCGGCAACCATTACAAGCACACTGTAAATGAGCACAGTACAGAGTACGTGGGAAGGACTGACATTACAAGACCCGACGTTCTATGACGAGGTCGCCTCCTGCAGTACACAAGGGAGTACGTGGGAAGGCCAAACGGTCTGTGACGAGGTTATCTTCTGGACAACAGTACAAAAAGGAAGTGTATTGGAAAGACAGATAACTTGAAGACCTGATGGTCTATGACGATGTCGAAAACTCTAAAAATCCTTTAGGCAAGAGATACGACAGCAAAGCAAAAAGCAAAGCTAAACAAGAGGCAAACTCCTCCTCAGCTCGGCTGCAAGGACGAGAACGCTGAGCCGACCAGGATGGTTTGTTCTGGCTTGGTCTGGCTTGGCTTGGCTTGGCCCGGCGTCTACTGCTGCTGCTAATAAGAGTGTGGTAACCCAAGTCCCTGTTTATTCACCAGCCCATTACCTCCTGGTAACACACCAGCGGGGAGGGCGGTGAGGGAGGAGCCAGGCGAGGCTGTGGGAGAAGAGGATGCTGTGGTGAGCTTCGCCCTGGCTTGAAGTAATTCTTTCTGTGGCAATTGGTCAGACGAAGGAGATGAAGAGGGCAGAGAGGTCATGAAATAAAGCACTTACTTACGAGTGCTGATGACGAGATCTTGCCAGGTCGCAGGGCCACCGCGTAGCGATCACCGCAGAAAAATCTAGACTTGCGAAGAACGGGTCGCGTGGGGGTCACACGCTGTCAGGCGTTACGTGCGAGATGGAGAGACCGTGCGTTTGTGGACTGCGTGCCAGCAGTCCATGTGTGGATGAGACAAGAAAAAAAAAATCTAAAGTGACCCAGCTGTCGGGTGTCACTCCTGTGACCCAGGTGGCTGTCTCTTCTCTCTGCCCCACTCGCACGCGGGCAGCTGGCATTCACTCCACAGACATGCAACCTCACACATCAATACCTCACATCCAACACCTAAGAACAAGCAACTTGGACGACGCGTAGTTCGTACTTCTAGATTTTCCTGTGGTGAGCGGTACGCGCTGGCTCTGCTATCTGGCGAAATCTCGTTGTGATTACTCGCAAGTATTCTCTCTCATTACATGCCTTCCAGCTTCCTTCCAGTTATCACTGCTGTCCCTTACACGCACCTCGTCTGCCTCCCTCAGAAGGAATCACTTCGAGAGAGAGAGAGAGAGAGAGAGAGAGAGAGAGAGAGAGAGAGAGAACATCCCCCGTTGCTCTATTTAACAGCAGAGACGACATAAAGCTAGTTAAACAGTCTCTTTTCTCTCTTTTCTCTCTCCCTCCCTTTTTTTTCCCCCCCACTGTGTGTCTCTCTCTCTCTTGAGCCTTGAGTATTAAGGGGACCGTCCTAAAACATGTCAAATGTTTGCCCTGTAAACACGGAAGGAAGGAAGGAAGGAAGGGGGGGGGGACACCCGGGCGCCCCCCGCTGTAGACGCATCGGCCAAACACTTGGCCGTTATTAACTTTACAAACTTGATGAACTCGACTTCCGAGCCGTTTCTCCATACAGTCGCCAGGGACGAGCGTGAAAACTCGACGTCATCGCTGAGGTCAGCTGGCCCACTTGCGTGTGTGTCTTGCAGTCAGTCCAGGGCGTAAGACCGGTTCCAATTTAGGTATGGGAAAGGCCCCCTTGCTTCCCTCACCCTTGGTAATGTGTTGGGAGAGTGCGTCACCTCTCCTTCCTTCCTTCCCTCCCCCCTCTCCTCTCTCTCTCTCCCGCCCTGTTCAGCCTCCTACGCCGCCTCCCTCCTCTCTCTCTCTCTCTCTCTCTCAGGATTATGTTTTAAACTTTTATTAAGAGAGAGAGAGAGAGAGAGAGAGAGAGAGAGAAGGTCTCCCGAGCGGAGGTCCTCCCCTTCAAGGTATAGGTCACCAGGTCGTCCTGTGCTGACGCTGAAGGTCACCAGGTGGCGGTGTACTGACACGGCAGGTGACGCCAGGTGGTCACACCAGGCGGCGGTGGCGCCTGAAAAGGAACCTCTCGTCAAAATGGCTTGAACCTAAAACAGGTAAAATGTTGAACATGAAAATCCGTCAGGCCAAAATCACTCGCTGTTCTTGTCACCAGTAAATTGGCATCCGAGATTTGCGCGTCTGTTCCTCGTGAGGAGAGGGAAGGGGGATGCTCTAGACCCCTAGATCCGTCGATGACCCTTGCCCAGGGACAAGGCTAAACGCTTCCCCTCCACACATTTCACCCGCGAGTAGCTGACGGTGGCTGCGGGGCCAGCATCTCAAGCTATTTCCGTCCACGACCTCTGTATATATGTAACGCTGTTGGTGGGAAAAGTTACGCTGCCAGATGAAGAAAAAAATAATGTGTATACGTAAACAAACCCCACGCTGGGCCACTGGGGTGTTGTAGACGTGATGGCCTTAGCACCATGGCATGCTGACCCCCACCCCCCCTACAATGATCCAAGCTAGGTTCAAGGCCAGCCGTGCTTATAAGTAGCGGAGACGCTTTCTGCAGTGGAGTTACTGCAGTGGGAAACTGTTACTGTAGTGGAGACGGTTACTCTACTGGAGGCACTTGCTGTAGCGGAGACAGATACTTAAGCACGGGCGTTTACTGTACAAGAGACAGTATTTGCAATGGGGACCCTTACCGTACCGAAGACAGTTATTGTGGTGGAGACAGTCCATGCAGTGGAGACAGTTTACTGCAGTGGACACCCTTACCATACAGGAAGCAGTTACCATAATGCCGACAATTAATGCAGCTTATGACAACCAAATCATTCTTGAGTAACTCCGGGATTGCACTTACGACCATCTGGACGGCACGGAAACTTAAAATGGTAACAACTGCTGTTTCCATCAAGTACGAGCTTAACAGCAATTTTTTTTTCACCCATCTCATTTTTATACATATGACCTGGATCCAGCCTCTATATATATATATATATATATATATAAAAGCAGTAATCATCCTGTGTTAAGCGTCGGTAATTCACTATGGCGGTTTCAATTTGCGGACGTAATAGTTTTCTGTATCACATTCAGAACACACGTGTTGACGTCATACAAACGAACCTGCTAACTTTAGCATATTAGCAAAAACGAACTCGCTTACTTCAGCTCACTCGCATAAACGAACCTGCTAACTTCAGCATATCCGCTTGAATGCGTACCTCCTGACTTTAACAACACTGAGTGAATAAATCTACTGACTCTTAACATCCACGTGAAAGAATATGCTAACTTTAGCACACTCGCGAAGGTGAACTTGTTAATTTGTTATCATATTCGTATAAGTGGCATCCGTCATATTTAACGTGCTGGCGTAAACGGACGCTAAATATTAACATACTCGCGTAAACGAACCTACCGACTTTAACATATTACGGGCGGCTTTAAAGAGGGGGATAAATATGGCACCTTGATTTAACTTAACCCCTTCAGCACGGCGATTACGAGCGACCTTTGCGTGTGATGGCCGGAGACCTTTTCTCGCTGACCTGACCTCAAGAGGTGGTCGTTCCACCGTACTCAAGGGTCGTGCCACTGAGGCCAAAGGCTAACACCCCCGTGGTCAATGGGGGGTCGTACACTCAGAGGTCAAGGGGTCGTACCGTCCGGCCCGGGCGTTTAAACACCCATGAATATTCAGCACCATTACTGACGGGCGAATCTTCCTTTCACGGCCAAGATTCTCGTCAGTTCAGACCAACTGATGACTGGCCTCTTGACTAAGAGCACACCAGCCAGCACAAGCCCTTGGGGGGGGAGAGATAATATAATGTCTCTACCAATTCCTTTAAAGCGAACCTCAAGATATTACGTTCTGGATGTGCATAAACAACTTCACCTTGAGACGAGAGCTGAGCCGAATCATGTCACCTCCTCCTTCGTCACTGCACCACACACACACACACACACACACACACAAGGCTATCCTCGTTGGCGTTAACAAGGCATAATCACTCCCACTCATTATTCGCATTCCAGCTAAAAGAGGCGGGGAGGACAAGGCTCGGGGGGGGACATGCCCGACCCATATTTACTTAACACTCGCTCTAGCGGTCTTGTCATGAGGCTCTTCCGTATAAGACCATTTGTCCGTCTAACTCCCAGTGCGCAGACCTCTCAGTAACAACACTGTGGTGGTCTCTCTCACTCCCGGAGGGTAGCACTCTCACTACTAACCTCTCTCAACATCTGGCCTCAACTCGTGTTTCTTATTTTACTCCCATTTTCCGTTCCTCTATCAACCCTCTCATACCTTCCTTCCAGTTCGACTGATCAAATGCGATCTCTAAGAATGGAGGGAGGGAGAGTGGAGAGAGGAAGGAGGGTGGTAGGTAAGAGTCTCTCCCACACGGTTCCACTGACATACACCCTTAAAGCCAGACACTCTGACCCTACACAACCCCCAGTAGCCAAACACACAGACCTACACCCTAGCCTCAGAACACGCTTCAGCTACACTCCTGCAAGCCCTATTAACACTTCTTTAAACGACACTCCAGCAGCCACGCATTTAACCTGAGAAATGACGCCGAGCGAGCCACTCACGCCTTCTTACTACGGCCCAGACGGCTCCAAACATCTGAGCCAGGTTCTGGCGTTTCACGCTAAGTGCCTTACTGGAATAATCAGTTCAGTATACGAAGAGGAGGAGTTCTCTGCCGGAATCCTGCTATGTGTATATGAAACAGTATATATTACACACACACACACACACACACACACACACACACACTACACTACAACGACGTATGGAATATGCAACCTCTATATCATGTGATGACCTGATTTATTTCAAATGTTTATCTTTCCATGTCAAAGACTCCTGCTCGGGACAAAAGCTTACAGTCAGGCTAGGACCTCGAATGCAATATGTGATGGGGCAAAAGAGACGTGGAAACAATAATAAAGGAGAATAATCTAAGAGTTCTGGAAATGGAAAAAAAAAAATCTGCCTTTGAGGACCACGACCTAGTTTAGAAAAAAAAAACGTGAGAAGGTTCTAAGCTTAGCTGTTGGTGGGGAAAGAAAAGGACACGACAGAAGGCCAAGTTTGACCTGCAGACGGCCACGCAGGCATGTGACACTGCGCGGTCAGCTAATGGTCGGAGGCACGCAAGTAGCCAGTTCTAGAGAGCAAAAACCGAACACACACATACAGAGGATGGAATGGCAATCGACACTGCAACGCAGGGAAAGTGGGCCAGGCTTTGAGATGAGACTGAGAGAGTCGATGAGTCCAACTGCTTTAGACTCGACTCAAGTCAATTATGCGGAGCTTGAAGCACCCCAGACGGTGTGTGAGCAGTGCTCCATACAAGGTCACACCACTTCCTTATGCCGCTCAAGGAACCACTATAGTGAGATGACCTTCGGTACATGAACAAGCGAGACTCAGTTTCTCAGACGCAGTTAAAGATGTATATATATATAGAAGCCTTTGTCCAGCAACTGACGGCAGGGGTCAGCCCACTCCAATGCTTTCTGCTGCGATCTCGTTCTCGCCTGGGAAGCCGCCGGACGCGATCAACAACCCGTCTCCTTCATATCGACGATTTTTTTTTTTTTCTCTCTGAAAAAGCTGTTGACGAAAGGACTTTTGATTTCCGATAGAATAAGCGACGCAGCTGAGGAACGCTTACAGACGTGGGTATGTACGATACGTGAGCAACGCCTGCGTCGGTGAGGTCATGACGAACATCAAAACTGAGGTCAGAGCCTTCGTGAATAAACGCCCAGGTGCGGACGACACTTGCAGGGACGGTATGGTTACACTGAAGCCAGAATGGAGTGCAGCGACGTTGTACAATTAAGGAGTCGACCATATCAAGGAGTCGCTGACAATGGCTTGGGGAACGTGGCTCACACAATGCTCTCTCCACCTCCAAGTGGCCGCCAGCAGCCCTCTGATGGAGGGGGCGCCCCCCCCAGGCGCGGCCTGAGGAGACAGGAGGGTGCAAGTAGGCGTAGGGAGGAGCAGGTGAAAGAGGAGATAGAGGGGGAAAGTGGCGAAAGGGAGCAGACAGGCGAGGAGGAGGAGGGTGGTGTCCGATGGAACTGACGCGGAATACAGGAAAGGGACGAAGTGTGGGAAAGGTCATAGGAATGGAAGGGGATGAGGAGGAGGGTAAAGATGGCTGAGGAAAGGAGAGAGACTGGGAAAGGTGCCAGGAAAAGAGGGACGTGAGACTAACTTAGGGAAGGAAGAGGTGGGTGATAGGGCGGATGCGAGACTAACAAGGTAGAGACGGAGGGCGTCTTGCCCGGGGCGCGATCTCCAGCCTCGGAGGAGCCTGTGTTCCCAGCCCTCCTCTTTCATACGGTTCCACTTGCCTGATAATACGAACCCCGACAGACGCATTTGCCCCAAAGGCTTTTAATAGACGTACGCACACATGGACCCGTAGTTAACAATCGCCCTTCCACACGCAACACCCACAGCCTTACACCTCATAACTAGGCACTCACTTGTACCACACACTCTCACTCCTCCACAATACCAGATACCTCAAGTATTAATCCCCTTCCCCAAACGCACCCTTGAAAAGCCGTCGCTTCCGAACTTCACGCACCCTTAAACAAATCGCCACTCGCGTCCCCCATTCACCCTAAAAAAGCCATCACTTCCTTCCTCAACGCTCCAATAAACAGCCATAGATTATGTCTCCCATTCACCCTCAATCAATCGTTTCAATTGTCCCCCTCCTCTAAGTATCCTCAAACGGCAGGAGCTCCCGTCGTCTCAACAAACCTAAAGTCAAGCCGGATCCTACCGGAGGAATCCCCCACCCCGTGATTCCAACTGCGTCCCCGGCCAACGAGGGTATTTCGCAGTGTGAATATTGCAGATGCATTTCTCGCGAGGTGGTGTCTCTCCCCCCCCCCCCACTCCCGCCCGAGCCTCCTGGCCGGGATGATGAGGCTGGGTAATGAGGAGGACGTGCGAGAGCCGCCATCATCACTACCCTAACGACCTCCTCATTCAACAGTGAAGCACTTACAACTAATGAACAATTCCCCCACCCCCCTCCTCCACACACACACACACACACACACACACGAGCCATCTCTGCACTGCCTCTTCTCAGGCTGTGAGGACATGAGTGAATGTGGCTTTGTCCTGCCACTCCGCATAAAATCACACAACTCAAGATACCGATGGCGCCACCAATTAAAGATAACGTTGAAGATTACTAGACTAAGGCCAAGAGCAAGACAGCTCAGGACAACGAGGCACTGAAGTATGGAGGGATTTTGTCTCGGGTCTCCACATCCAATACGCTCCTACGACGCCAAAATCATGACAATTACTGTGTGTCTCCTGTGGGAAGCCATCGGCGACTCCATTAAAATCTTAAATCTCTAACCGTATCCGAAGGATATACAGACCTACTAATTGTGACGCCCACTGACACCTTTAGAGAAAGGAAGCAGCCAGACTCCTTGTGAGGCATGGCAACATAAACTATACTCAACCCAAATCACACGAACACACATCTGCTTCCTACCTTTTGGCTTTCCTCTTCCTCTCTGTTCTCTAACACACAGCTTCCACGCTTTACCCAGTCCAATGCAGTGGTTGTTGATGGAACGACTTGACTTCCACCTCTCTCTCGTTCCGTCAACTGCGGTGTCCCTCTGGGCCCTTGTTCTATCACCTACTCTCTTTCTCCTCTCCATAAATGACCTTCTCACCTCCACAGCATCCGACCGTACTCACTCAACGCCGACGCTTCCGCTCAAATTACTTCAATCTAATTTTTCCTCCCTTCCTTACTCTTTGCACTCGTTCTCTTTCTCGCACAGGGCACAAGCTAATTTGGAAGCTGGTAATAATCTCGGAATGGGGGAAGCAGAAAGCTAATTAAATTCAACGGTGCTAAAAACCACGGTCCCTGCAGATATTAGCTGAGCAAATAGTATGACCTTTTTAAACCTTTTTAAGAAAAACATTTAGAAAATCCACGACGTTTTTCTTGTAAGTTTAGACCATAGAGAAAATATAGCAGCATAAATGCAGTTTTTAATATAAAGCTTAATAATATCAAGTAACATACACATGCATAAACAAGAAATTAAATGCGTTTCTAGCAATCGTCCATATTTTTCCTGCACTTTCCATAGAATTTGTGATAAATAAATACGAAAAAAGCTTTCTTCTTCTTCCTCAGTGTTTCTACCGGGAAGTTTGATCTCGTGACAAGTTCTGCCGTGCGGTTCCCTGTCTCCCCTTCAGCTGACTTCTGTGGAGGCGTCTTCTTACCCCAACACTTCAAGCACATACATCTCGGCGCCAGTCGCATACACATCTACAGCCGCAAGAGGAACCGGAGGCCAAAAAGAATCGGCAGGACACTTGCTGAGTCAGTACTGACGGAGGGGCGGGGGGCGGTCAGCAGGCTTCGTCCGGTCGCTCAGAGTAGTCCAGTCTGCTCAGGGAGGGAGGGAGGGAGGGAGGGAGTCTGGCTGGCTGGCTAGGCTGGCTGGCTGGCTGGCAGCCCCGCGCCGCCATATGGTCTGTCAACACCGAGGCTACAGCTAATTAGGCCTGACGCACATACCGAGAGAGAGAGAGAGAGAGAGAGAGAGAGAGAGAGAGAGAGAGAGAGAGAGAGAGAGAAACACCTCCCTCCCCCCCTCGTCCCGTCCTTCTGACCAAACACTCGCCCATCACGTGGCTTTGTTTACCCCTCTGTACATTGTGTCCCTCTCCTGCCGGACGGTTCTCTCGTCGTCTTACACACGAGTATTCCCGACCCCCCACCTGCGAGGAGTGTACAACCTACGGGCAAACCTTGTGCTGGGCGATTACCTGCGCACTCTCGTTGCGTAAAGTGCTTCGGGAGAGCACCAGTACACACACAAGGCTCCCCGATCCACGAGGTAAAGTATCGCAGCCTCACGATCTGCG
>JAYMFT010285101.1:0-10437 GCA_038088735.1 Panulirus argus | reverse complement strand
TACCTCGCTAACGCGGGAAAAGGCGAATATGTATGAAAAAAAAAAAAAAAATATATATATATATATATATACTTAATGTCTTTAACAGTTAAATGATATGATTTTCATGATTTTTTTGCTCTAGTTTATATTTCTGCTGTCTGTGTCAACACAAGATTACATTTGCAAATGCTGACTGAAGATAACCTATACTAATCTTGCATACATTAGGACATTGGGTTTCCGTATATTTAAGCCTGGTTATGTTTGGTTACGCAGATCTTTAGCTTAGGTATTATATGTCTTTATTTCCACTGAATTTTCATTAGATTTAGAAAACAGGGGAAATGTTTAGTTATAGCTTTTCTTGAAAAAAATCAGCTCATTTAGAAAAGGTCATGTGATGGAACGGTGTGCCTCACACGACTAGGGAAGGAGGGAGGGAGGGAGGGAGGCTGCCAGCTAGTGTCTCAGAAGCAGATATTTCTGCTTTGCTTCGGGGAAAATTTGAATAGACCCATCACGTCCCTGGTCTCTGTCACTGTCCGAGGTACCTCCCCTCTCCCACCACTAGCCCAACACCTCCTCCCATACCTCTCTCCCACGCACCACCAACTACACCCCCATCCCTGCACCCATCTCCCCTCCCGCTGGCCCAACACCACTCGTCCATCATTGCATCCACCTCCCCTCCCACTGGCCCGACATCACCTCCCATCCTACCGTACACCATCCCTCATCCCAGCACCCACTGGTGCCAAACATCCCTTTCCTTATTCTTCCCTTCCATTGGCTATCTAGTATATCCCTCACATCTGTGTTCCCCTGTACAACGAGTGTATTATCTCTCCTCCATTTCCACACTGTCGAGGGTTCCTCCTTCAGCAATACCCCTTTGCTTCCATTATATTGGTTTACCTCTCTTGTACACATCCTTAGCTCAGCTAAATTTACGACAGATATCATCTACAAAAACTGTAATATTCGTTTCCCCTCATGCCAGTAGCCTTAAGTTACCAATGAACCGATAACTTTAGATAGTTTTAAAGCTATGGATGAATATATGAGAAGGAGCGATCTTCACTTTTAGAAGGGGATCAGTGATGGGTTCTTAATGTCACTAGTGTATAGTGCCAAATCACTGGCACTCACCATAAATCCTTCCCTGGTAGTGTGAACACTTCACACAACAAATTACAGTGACCCGCTACAGTTATTATGTAATTTTGAAGACATTGCTGTATGTTCGCCAGTTCGTCTTGTGGTTCAGAGGAAACACAGGTTACTGAATATTTCGATGACACACAAGGAAGTTGATATATAGAGAGAACTTGTCGAAAGTTGATCTGGTATGAAATATTGGTAGCAACAGGAGTCTTCGTCTTAATTCAGGCAAGATATATGATCTCTGAACCCTCGGGTACAGCGGTACGACCCATGAGCTCGACGGTACACGACTCGATCAAAAGTTATGCTGTTATACCCCAGGGGTCCGTACAATGCCTTGCTCAATGGGCGGTAACACCTTGCTCAAGGGTCGTAGAGTCGTGCCCAACGGCCGTGCAGTCGTGCTTCAAGGGCCGTGCCACCTTGTTCAAGAGGCCGAACCGTCAAAGTTCGTATAGTCGTGGTCAGAAAGTCGTATCGCCCTGATCAAAAGCTTTATAGCACAGGTCCCCTAATTTTTCGCACGTCGACGACCATCGCAATCCATCCATGGGAGTGAGTTCTCCACTCTGGGTTGAGGAGTGAGAGCGCCCGCCGGCCCGGTCAGGTAGAGCGAGGAGCTCCGTCTGTCCGCCGGGGATCGGCTCGAAGGCCCACTCGAGGGTTCGAACTCCCTCTAAAATGACTGTGGAACCCGAGTGTGGCCAGGAGGTTCATTCATATTTACCAAGGCTGCTCTTCGCTCGTACGCGTGTGTGTGTGTGTGTGTGTGTGTGTGTGTGTTTGGAGGGAGAGAGAGAGAGAGAGAGAGAGAGAGAGAGAGAGGAGTCTTCCTGTCTACCTACGAGTACCCAGTAATTTAGGCCAGGTATAGTGTCTTGCTGTTATCAAAGGAACTTAGGTAAGCAGTATCTTATTATCATAGAAACTCAGGCACATGAATTCTTATTATCAAAGAAACTTAGGCAAAATAATCTAATTATCAGAGAAACTTAGATATGTAAAATCTTATAATCAGAGAAACTTAGGTAAATAAAGACTTATTATCATAGAATCTAGGTAAATATAGTCTTAGAATCATAGAAACTTAGGATAATAGAGTCTTATAATAGAAACTTTGGTAAATAAAATCTTGTGATCAATAGCTAAATAAAGTCCTGTTATCATAGAAACTTAGGTAAATAAAGTCTCATTATTGGAGAAACTTAGGCAAATAAAGTCTTATTACTGAAGTTTACGCAGATTAAGAACCTCATTCTTAAAATCATGGAATCTTTGGCAAATCTTACTATTACGATTGAATATTAGGAGCCTACAGAGACGTTGTAGCGGCAATAGCAATCGTGGTAGCCAAAGAGCCTTATTGCTAGAATATTGAGAAAATAAAGTTGTGATTACATTAACTTAGGTAAACAAGGAACTTCAATGTCAGAATCATAGAACTTTTGGTCAACAAAGGAATTATTTCTAGAATTGTAGAAACAATAAAATAAAGGGATTATCGTAATAAACTTCTGTAGTGAAAGCGCTCACGAATTTTTAGGCGGGAGTATGATCTTTTAAGGGAAAAAAGAATATTCACTTGAATTGTCAAAGGCTCCCATTTGCAGTCCACATAAACTTTAGCTGCACGATCCAGTTTTATACAGCAAGGTTAAGGGGCTTTGTTGCGAGCAGCGACGGGGCAGTCTTGGGTGAATTTTAAAAGCTTCCAAAATATTCCTGAGAACGAAGCAAGCGCGAAACTTCGCGATACCTTTATGATACTCGTCTTACAAGAACGACAGGTAGGCTTAAAGGGCTGTTTGGTCACAGTTGCTAGGCTGTGAGAGAGAGAGAGAGAGAGAGAGAGAGAGAATCAGTCGTGTTGGTTTTTGTTGCGCTAGGCTGTGTGAGAGAGAGAGAGAGAATCAGTCGTGTTGGTTTTTGTTGTGCTAGGCTGTGTGAGAGAGAGAGAGAATCAGTCGTGTTGGTTTTTGTTGCGCTAGGCTGTGTGAGAGAGAGAGAGAATCAGTCGTGTTGGTTTTGAGTCACAGCAGAAAAGATATTGTTCCAGACACCTTATGGTCAAATGATGTCTAGATTCTTACTGAATTAACATATGTTTTGAATACTTGAGCAGATGGTAAAGAAATTACATTGATTCTATTATTTCTAAGCGTGTGAATCCTTATTTATAGTCTTAGTTTTAGTGGTAACCTAAGCCATATATTAGCTGGCACCTCAGAGCGTGTTATGACTGATGCCAAGTCATACACAATTTGCTCGTTTTCGTACGTCCGACATAACTCAACTACTTTTAATGTGGCTGTTGGGCCCGAATTCGAAATTGGTTCGTAACAATAAAATTATATTGCCTCCAGGAGTGACCATATCTTTTAATTTATCTTCACGTGAAAAGTAAGCTGTTTGGTAACTTTTCATCATTTTTGTTTCTCATGGAGATTATGAATATAACAGAAAAACAGCGCAGGCGCATTATCTAGTCGTACATTCCCGCAGTGTCATAAAACATTCACACGTATAAAAAGTCAAATTCAAATGAAATGTTATCAGGCAGGAATGATTGCCAAGGTTTACGACGTCATAAAGAGACCCCCGACATCTGGCAACACTGGCCGGTCCGCTCGTTGCAATATCTGTTTATTTTGCACTTGATATTTGATACGGTCTGGGCGCGTCCCGGCTCGGGCTAGCGGAGGATGAAAAAAAAAAGAGGGGGCAGGGGGGGGGTTATTTACATAATGTAGTCCTCAAGCATCATAGGTCGGCTGCGTGAGGTTGGGTAAAGAGGTTTTAATAAATTAAGAGTCGAGACGAAAGTGGCCATTGAGTCAGCCATGTTTCTTGTCGGTCGGGGGCGAAGACCAACCGGTGGAGGAAGAGATGTAAACATCTGTGAGTGTATGATAGAAAACGCGAGTTACGGTCACTGGAAGGTTGATGAATATTATTTGTATATCTGATTATAGAGAACGCGAGCGGTGTCGCTAACTGGTATGTAGCAGAGGAGGAAAGACTTGAGGTAAACACTCTATGGCGTGAGGTGAGGAGTAGGGATAGCTCAGTGGATCAAAGCTTTGTTGCTTTGCATCACACATCAGTGCTTAGATGCAATCCGATTGTTATCGCCGCGTACTGATGGTCATTTTACATTTTGCCTTGAATGTGGTTCTTGTCGTAACAAAGCTGCAAACCACACAGGAGCAGGGGAAGGTACATATGTTTGAGGAAGGAAGGTCTTCGAAGAGGCTGTTCTCCATTCCCTCCACTTCATACAGTTTTATCGAGGGCGACTTTCTCTCTCGCGGTGTTACCAGGTGCTGGCGAAGTCGGGATATATTGATTCAAAGCCAACACTGACCATCGACATTTCTTTATGAAAGCCGTGAAGAAGTAAAGCTTCAGGGTTAATGGCTCACTAAAAGAAAATCCTTTTCTTTTCATGTACCCAATTTGCTTACTTGATGAACAAAACAGAATTCGGTCTTCTATGTGTGTGCATCCAGCAGCGTAACACGCTTTAGGAGCTGAACTGAAACCCACGGTCAAGAGACGAGTGAGGAGGCAGGTCTTGCACTGAAGATATCCGGAATCTTCAAGTAGGAGAGGCAGATCTAGAATCCTCAGTCTATCCTCACCGTCCGTATCGAGTAGGCAGACGTTCCATCCTCACTCCGCAGGACTGAAAGACGTAGTCATCCATCTTTGTCATGGATCTTTTGAGTTTCTCAGTCTTAGTTCCCGCG
The DNA here is from genome assembly GCA_038088735.1 of Panulirus argus. NCBI lineage: Eukaryota > Metazoa > Arthropoda > Malacostraca > Decapoda > Palinuridae > Panulirus > Panulirus argus. The sequence continues at coordinate 5,542 of JAYMFT010285101.1, read as the reverse complement.
TTTCTTTATTACTGAAACCACAGGTCCTGCGGTACCCCATCCAGTCCATCGTGGCGGAGTTACTACCCATTGCTTCCATATTATAGAGCGGCTGGAAACGACGTAACTCTTAGGGGAAAGTCCAATTGAGAACGCATCCGCATATGACAAAACTCATTCCATAGGCAACCCGGAATTTGTTTTACATACAGAAGACCGCTTATGCGTACGTGGATACAATACGATAACCTCTTTTCCAGGCACTGACGGATAAAGGAGTGTTGGACTTGAATTCATTCACTCAGAATGGTATCGCAAAATGAAAAGAAAATTCATCGTGACATACCATGCCTGCCAGAACTACGTACTAACCAACCATACAAGATGGAGGAACGAAAATATACGTACCATAGCTATTGCCATGCAGATCCCAACCATACGAACGATGGAACGGCATTAGTGGTATCCTCGTCAGGAGAAAGTTGAGCAGATCGGTAACAACACCTTGAGCACGACGGGACGCCCCTTGAGCACGACGAGACGACCTTGAGCACGACGGGACGCCCCTTGAGCACGACGAGACGACCTTGAGCACGACGGGACAACCCTAGAGCACGACGGTATGCCCCTTGGGTATGGTGGTCTAGCCTTTGACGTGACCCGTTCGGTCCCCTTTTCTTGCGACTAACGTGCATTGCCCAGTGTATGCTGTAGGCATCCCGGGAGGGAAGGTTCGGAACGCCCCAAAGATCCGCCGGGGGTGTCGTGTGCCGGACCAGACGATGTGCCCTGTGCACACATGGGTGATCGCAGGCATCGGCCAATGCGTCTCGGGAGCCACCAGACGGTCGTGTGCGGACCTATACCGTGACCGCACGGCGAAGATCTTCATTCCTCGAAGGAAAAAAAAAGAGCGAGCGAGCGAGAGAGAGAGAGAGAGAGAAGCCCTTATGGGTCGGACCGTGAAATCTTGTTGGGGGGAAATTGTGAGGCCAACTTTATTATTTACTGGGTCTGGCGAGCTGCATGTAAAGTGCTTATTGAGGGCCGCTCCTGCCTCTGGCCACGCCACCTATTGCTCCGCGATCCACGTCACCCACTGGCCGCAACCCACGTCACCTGCTGGCCGCAACCCACGTCACCCACTGGCCGCAACCCACGTCACCTGCTGGCCGCAACCCACGTCACCTGCTGGCCGCAACCCACGTCACCTGCTGGCCGCAACCCACCACACCTACTGGCCGCAACCCACGTCACCCCACTGACCCCTGACCTAAGCCACCTACTGCCCGCAACCCACGCCAAATCTACTGCCCACGAACTGTGCCTTCTACTACTACTTGTTCCCGAAGTTACTGACCCGTCTTAGCTGCAGCTACTACCCTTCACGACCTTATTTATCACTGACACTCCTTAAAAGTTACTGAATATGTTCCTTCCTGACCCCTTCTACCGTTACTGTTACGCTCCATGAAAGTAACTTCATGCTGACGTTACCTGCTGCCTATCGCGTCGCTCTGATGTTACCATCATTCATTACCCCCCGTCGCTACCTATTGTCTGTAAGGTGTTGTATGTACTACGAGAATATCATCCAGACCCGAATATTCACTGCATTGCCAAGGTGTACGTAATACCAAATATTTTCCGTATACCATCACGTTCTCTGTCACCAGAATATCGTACATGCTGTCAAAATATCGTACGTAGCAAGAGAATATTGAGCGTACTACGTGTATTAGCATAGTGTACGACTTATCAGAATATTGTAAATGCTTTTACAAATAACTTACAACCAGTATGTCTAATATTCTGCCGAAATGTAGTACTTGTTGCATTCATATGTATCCATAATGTAAGAATCACTACATTATCGTGCATGCTCTTGAGATTAGACACTGAAGTATCGTACATGCTTATGAAATAACGTACAACTACTATGTCGTATGTGCATACGACCAAAATATCGTACTTACTGTGTATCAGAAAAAATCCCGCTTGTTTCTAGAGTAACTCACATGCTACCAAAACACGTTATCGAAATTTTGTTACACAAATCCCTAAAATAGCTTGATTAGTAATAGAAAATATTAAATATTGCCTATTATTAGAGTATCTTTTATATTATCAACGTATCTTACCGTGATCTCGTACGCATTACCGAATTATTGAACTTTTTATAAAATATTTCACTTCATTTAGGTTATAATTGGTATCTGTGTAGTATCGTATGCATTGTCACAGACTATCTTGCTTACCCTCAGTAAACAGAGTGTATTGGCAAGATATCATCCGTATTAGCGAATTATCGTACTCTTACCAGAAATCTCATTATTGCCAGGTACTTCTGGAGCATCATATGCACCGCTAGGATATCGTACATACTATCAGAATACCGTACATGCAAGCATGATGTCATATGTACTACCATATCATCGTATTTATACCAAATTATGTCATTATCAAGAGAATATAATGGGTTTGCTACAGTATCGTATGTGCCAACAGAAAGTATCGTACATTCCCTTGAAATACTGTACATACTGGCAGAATATTGTATGAACTACAAGATTATAGAATTCATACCAAAATATTTCGTTATCAACAGAATTCAGTGAGTGTTGCCAGCGTATCGTACGCACGGCCAGAATATCGTACATATTACCCCAGAATACCCTACATACCTGCAGGGTATCGTACGTATATATAGAGAGAGCTCATCGTAGTACAGAGACTGAGGGTATCGAACGTATAGAGAGTATCGTAATACAGAGACTGAGGGTATCGTACGTACAGAAAATATCTTAGTACAAAGATTGAAGGTATCGTAGTATAGGGACTGAAGGTATCGTACGTATTGAGAGTATCGTAGTACGGAGACTGAGGGTATCGTAGGTACAGAGAGTTAGTGGCGTTAAGACAAGAGGGAAAGAAGCACAGGGGAAATTCCCTGTCCTGCCTCGTCTTGGGCAGCAGGGGAAGAAATCGTCGGGTGCAGCAGATTGGAGGCGGGACCTTGAGATTCCTGTAACAATGTGACGGACGCTCCCCTCGCTCTCCCACTGACCTTTGTCCTCTCCCTTACTCCCCTCCCCTCTCCCTCTCTCTCCCATCGCACTCCCACTGACCTCCGTCCTCTCCCTTACTCCCCTCCCCTCCCTTTCTCTCTCTCTCTTCCTTCCCTCTCCCAATGACCTTTGTCTCCTCTCTCTCTCTCTCTCTCTCTCCCTCTTACTTTCTTACTTTCCGGCTTTTATCCTTATTTTCCCTTTACTCTTCATTATTTTCCTCTTCTAGACCCTTCCTTGTTTTTCCCGCCATATTCTTCCTTATTTTCCTCCCCACTCGTCCTTACTTTCCTTCATCCTTAATCGTATTTTCCTTTCCCTACTGTTCTTTACTTTCTCCTCTTTACTCTTCCTTATTTATCTCTCTACTCTTACTTATTTTATCCTCTGTATTTCTTAATTATGTTATTCTTTTACTCTTCCTTATTTTCCTCCACCTTACTGTTCCTTAAATTTTCCCTCGACAATCCTCCCCCCCCTTCCCCCCCTCTCTCTCTCTCTTATATTCCTACTCCTTACACTTCCATATTTTCTGTCCTCACTCTTCCGTATCTTATTCCTCTTTATTCTACATTTTACCCTCCTTTTTTTCCCTTACTTATTTTTATTCTCTAGTGTTTCCCTCTTTATTTGTCCTTATTTTCACCTTTCCATCCTCATAAATTTCCTCTATTTGTCTCATTACACCTATAATTGTTTTCCTCCTTGTTACTCTTTCCTCCCTTAATTTTCTTTCCCCACTTTCTTCTCTCTCACTTTCTTTATTCTCGAGTTCTTCCGCTCCTCTATCACTATTCCTTTGTGGTGTTCTGCCTCCTTCACCCTATTTGGTTTTCTTCCCTTTCTGGTCATCTTCCCGCTCCCTAAAGTCTTCTCCCCGTCTCCCCATGTGGTTTTTGTCCCTTATGGTCTTCTCCCCATCTCCATTTTCGGTTTTCTTCCCCTCCTCTTCCACTATTTTTTCTTCCCCTTCACCCTCTTTGGTCTTCTCGTCTCTCCCTCTTTCTTCCTCCCCGTCCGGACCTTTAAACCCTGGTCCTCTCCCCATGGTCATCTCCCTCCTGGGTCTCTTCTCCCCGATCTCTCCCCGCTGGCCCACTTCCTGTTGGTCATCACCCCCTCTGCTCGTCTCCCCTCCCTTGGTACTTTCTCCCTGGTGCCCTCTTCCCCTTAGCCTTTACCCCCCTCCCTCCCTCCCTCCCTCCTGGCCTTCTACCCCTCACCCTCCCTCCCACCTGACCCCCCCCTCTCTCTCTCTCTCTCCCCTCTTGGCCCTCCTCTCCCCCACCCTGGCCACTTCTTCCCCCTCTGTCCCCTCTTCCCTCAGCCTCACCAGAAAAAAAACCTCACCCAGGAAATTGGCCCAGAAGCTTTCTCTTCAGATTCACTCGTGTTTTTACAGTGTTTGTTTGTCGGATGTAAATGCGCCGATTTTCAAGTTCGTTTTCGCCAGAACGCTACTGGTCAGTAGGAGAAGCCATTATCCTCATGGAGATTTGCAGTGCAGCTTCGTATTTCTACGAGGCAAGCTGATTCTCTGAGACGATGCTAACATCTTTCTGCAACAAAAGAATGCGAGTGCAGAATTGATTAGGTACGACTTTGCCATGTGTCAGTCGAGGAGTTGCGCCCAGCTGCGTGTGAATTCATTCAGTCACTCCTACACTGTCTTCCCCAACAGGAGTATTGTTGCTATTAGTGAAGTACTGGAACACTTGCACGATCGCTGACTCAGTTTTAAAAGATCATATATCTATTTACCTAACGTTAAGTGCTCATAATTAATGGTATAAATTCCTATAAGAGCGGACCAATATGGTATATGGTCCCTATAAATTGAGAAAAACCTTTAAACAAGTAGAGGGTTTGAAAGAAAACAACATTCTCAAAAAGAAAACTCCATAAAACAGGTGCGGAAAGAATCCATACAGTCTTTGATTGCATTTAACAAGACAATAGACGCCGAAACCAAACAACGTGTTAGAGATCCCATTTACTATTGTTGGCACGCGAAGGGGAAGGAGGTATAGAGGGAGAGAGGAAGAGAGAGAGAGAGAGAGAGAGAGAGAGAGAGAGAGAGATGAGTATGAAAAAACTAACATTCCGAAGAGTAAGGTATTTTAGCCGGAATTCACTTGAAATCCTTACACTGTAAGATACTACCAAAATCTCCTTTATAAAGATAATGAATCCACCAAAAGACCACGAAGGGCTGCGCATATAGAGCAGTTGAAGACCACACAGACCACAAAGACCAGACAGGCCACACCATACACCTGAAAGCCCAAAACAAAAAATACAAAGATCCCTCACAGTCCATAAAAGACTAGTGAGTAAAAAGGCTTCATGGACGAAAAGGCACGAAGACGCCTCCTATAGAAGACCCGCGAAGGCAAAAAAATAAAAGAAAGACCTCTGCAGGACCGTAGAGAGAGAGAGAGAGAGAGAGAGAGAGAGAGAGAGAGAGAGAGAGAGAGAGAGACACACGGGTCAAG